>JAUTDX010005240.1:0-32469 GCA_030844895.1 Ambrosia x helenae | reverse complement strand
GAGTCCTCCGCCGGGCCTGTCAGAGAAAGGTGTATCTTTTAATTCTTTGTTTATTACATATGTGCTTGAATTCGATAAAGGCATGCACTTAGGTGAGGCGAAGCTTGGCTTTAGTCAGTTTGACCTGGTTTAATACTTTGTGATCGACGTATATTATATCGCTTATCTCTTTTATACTCATTTGCTGTTGGATTGTTTGTAGGATCATTAGGGCGTTCTTGGTTGAAGAACAAAGGGTTGTTAAGGAGGTTTTGAAGATTGAGAAAGCTAACGTAAGAACTCAACAAATCAAAACAATTGGGAATCAAAATCGAAAACAACAAGTATGAAGATGCTTTGGAAGTTTAAACTTTTGCAGAGGTTAGTTTTGAGTTTTGGCTTTGGTATTTGCATTCACTATGTCTATGTATTATATTGCACCATATAATGACCATTCAATATGATATTTTTCCATTGATTCTTATGTTCCCTGAACAGTTTAAATGAAGTCAATGAGGCTTTATAAATGGTGCTTTTTTTTTACAATAATGGTTGGCTTCCTTTTGTGAACCATTTATACTTTCAGCCATCATCAAAATTTAAATTCTTCTTTTATGGAAAAGGATTGTTCATGCGGTTCTCTTACATCTTATTTTAAGCCATTATATTTCCACTCATGAACCTTTTAGCAACTTTAATACAACTTTTTCTATACCAATTTGTATTTTTGTGTATATTCAGGGGTTGAAACTGTAGAGCCAGATCTAAATGCCTCATAAGTAATCATTAAAAGCACATTTGAGGAACATGAAGAAGCGATAAAGACTGCCACACGGGTTCAAAAGGTTCGACTTTGAAAAAGCATTTTTTGTCCGAGACATGCATTTTTCCTGGATAACCAGACACAGTAATCCAGTTAGGACTCAAGTGAAGTAAAATAAGGACAAGGATCAAACGTTGGAGCTATATTGATAGTATTGATCACTTTACTTTTCTGAATGCACGGAGGAGAAATACGGTTAACATTTATCTAAAATTCGTCTTCACTTTTGACCTTTCGTTGTAAATTTTTTGTTGTTTAAGAGTTATTATATGTTATTTAAGAGCTATTGTCCTGAATATGATTATGAAGAAGAATATACCCGCCGTAAAACACTCGATTGAGTCCTGATTTGTGAAACGCGCAACGCGCGTAGATGAATACAACTAGTTTCTCAAAATAATCTAGTACATGTGTTTATGCATGGTTTGGTCTCTAATTACATAATCTAGTTGGGTAACTTTAATCACTGTTGTTATATATTATGAATAATAATATAATAAAGTTATTTAAAGTTCATATATAGTGTTAGTTGAAGCTCTGATGAGGTCAATATCTTTCTGGTATGATTGATAAAGAATTTTTGTTTACGAAGCATGAATTGAATGTCATGTTTTGAAATACTTAATTAAAACTATGACTCTATGAGTCATGTCACACTTTACACATTGGCACCTGATGCTTTTGACAATACTCATGAAAAAGGAAAGCATGAAAAGAGAAATCTTTTGCAACATCCATTAAGATTCTAGGCATGAAAAGTGTTGCTTAATTGTGAATCTCTTGGATACATTAAGATTCTTTAAAGGTTTTATCTTAAAATTTTATTGTAAAAATATTGAATGTGTAACACCCTAAAAATATAAAATAAAACTAGTAAAGGGTAGTGGGTAAACATGTAAAAACAATAATGAATAGACTAAATTGTTAATGTTGAATAAATAAAGGGCTAATTAGCTAGTAACTCAAGTTATAACTTAAAATGACTAGTAACCAAAGGGGATGGGCTGAATTGAAACAATATTATATCTATGGGTTGGAATGGGGAAGGATTAAATAAAAATCAAACTCCTGGAAAGGAGTATACGAATTTGAGAAGGAGAAAAACCACCCCGACCCCAAAGCTCACTAATCAACCCCAAACCCAAGCAAAAATCGGCCAATTTACTTGCATGTGAAGGGATTCCAAGTCCTTAGGTCATAATAAACACAAGGTGAGTTGTAGGATGCTTATAGTGGTTGTTTTATGTTGATGAGATTTTTGGATAATGGTAGTAATGTATGATTCTTGATAATCTAGCTTAGAAATTGGAAGTAGCATGTTTAATTGAGAAATGTACTAAGTTGCATGTATGATTTTTGTTAATTGAAGGTAAATTGTATGAAAATGTGAGTATGTGAAAATGGGTTTTAAGAAGAATGACCATGTTTGACTTTCTACAAGTGAAACAAGGCTATAGCTTAGTAAAGATGAAATTTTATGTTGTGATTTTGCTAGTTATAATGATAGTGTGATGTATAATGTTGATGGGAGGGTTGTGTGTCCATAATTTGGTATATGAATGTTAATTAAAATTAATGCACACAAAGTATATGTGGAAATGCCTAAATGAATGAATGGAAAAGCATCATGTTCAATATTATGCGGATTAATTGAAAATGGTTAGCAAATGTGAAGCCATCATTAAGTTATGGCTAGATTTGTATTGAAGAAAAGATGAGTTCATGAGTTTTAAACTATGAGTTCATCAAGTGTAGGTATTAAGACGGAAGGATCAAGAGAACAAGGAGGACACGACACACAAGACAAAGGTAAGTTGGTCTTGACTTGTAACTAGTCACTTTTGTGTACATTATTGTGTCTTGGTTAAATGACTTAAAATAGTTGGGTTATGTAGTATGTAGAGTGACCATAATGGGTCATCTGGTTGGAAGGACCTTAATGGGTCCAAAAAGGTGAAAAGACCTTAATGGGTCAAGGATGAAAATTATGTAGGATGAATAAAATGACCATAATGGGTTAAATGGGTGGAAAGACCTTAATGAGTCAAGGATGGAAATTATGTAGGATGAATAAAATGACCATAATGGGTCAAATGGGTGGAAAGACCTTAATGGGTCAAAGATGGAAACTAAGTAGAATGATTAAAAATGGCAAAAATGAGTCAAATGGTTGGAAAGACCTTAGTGGGTCAAGGGTAGATGCTATGTAGAATGAATGGAGTGGCCATAATGGGTCAAATGGTTGGAAAGACTTTAATGGTCAAAATGGGAGTATGTATGATGTTTCTTAATGGTGAATGACATTAAGGGAATAATCCTTGGTAGAATACATAACTAACTCACTTTTGGTTGTGATGTGTACTAGATAAGGCGCATGCTTGAAGAGCAAGTCGCGGATCGGATTGGGAATGCACACGCGTTTTGTTGGGTTTAGATGTCATGGTTAAAGTCTTAGGATCTATTTTGTTAACAATGTTTTATTAACTTAAAAAGGTTTTTGGGCGAATGTTTTGTTACACATTGGGATAGATCCCCATGACAACTTTCCAAACTATGTTTTCAACTTTGAACTAGTTTGTAAATGATAATGGTTGGTATGTAAGTATTTGGTTGTGTATGTATTTAAAAAAAAAAATCGGTCCTAACAAGTTGGTATCAGAGCCAAGGTTTGAGTGAATCAAGCACGTTAGGTACTTGAACTCAAACTGGAAGCTCGGGAGGGTGTGCATTCGATCCGAGGCTTGATCAAGGTATGTTGGGAAAGTGTGGGGTAAAGGTTAGTAGATGGGCTCTTAATGTGTTGGAAATCTTTGATTGAAAATGGTCTAAAAGTTGTAATGTGGAAAGGATGCATTAGGGGCTGCAAAATGAAGGAAAATAAGACAAAAGTGCTGAAGGCACCGTAATTTACAGTAGCCTCAGCATTCTTACGGCAGGTTTCCCATGCCTTACGGTGGAACTGAGGCTTTCAAGGGATGCTGTAATTTACGTTAGCCACCGTAACTTACGGTGGACCCTGAATTTTTTTTGTTTGTTCCTTCTTTCCTACATAGGTAATTAATGCTAAGTGATGTACACTATATTAGAAGGAAGTTAAGGTCGTAAATAATCTTTTTAAATTTTGTAATTAATGCTAAGTTAATGTAATTTGTATTTTAATTTTAGATTTCCTAAGAATCTTATATAATTTTGTATTTTAATTTTAGATTTCCTAAGAATCTTTTTAGATTTTGTAATTAATGCTAAGTTAATGTTTTAATTAATTATGTTTTTAATAAGAATATATAATTTTTCATAAATATGTGATCTAGTAGTTAAGTTGCTGGTCTCCAAAACCAAAGGTTTGGGGTTTGATTTCTGCCAGTTACCATCGTTCTGCCAATTATGTTGTAGCCCATTGGTTACAACGGAGGTGGAAAGGTTTTCCTTACCGTGTTCCTGCCTGAACGGTACCCGGCTCGAGTTGTGCCGTCCATCAAAAAAATATACACAATAGGTTTGAAAGGGAACGACGTGTGGGCAGGGATTCGAACTTAGGAAGAAAGGGATATCAAGTTAAAGGGTTTCCACTTATCTACACCTGATAAAAAAAAATAAAAATAAAATAGAATAAAAGAGCATTTAAAACCTTATTACTTAAATTATTAAAAATAGTAGTTAATCACCAAAAAAGAAATCAATGCTAGTTAATGATTCTTTAAATTTGATTTACAAGTTGTATAAAATCCACTCAACTCGTGAGTATTAATGGTAATAATAACCGCTAATTAATGATTTCTATTATAACCTTAGAAGATATCACATTTATGCACACACTTCAAAGTTCATTTCTAGCTAATAGTAACCGCTAATTAATGATTTCTATTATAACTTTAATAAAAATACTTATAAATTTAGAAGATACCACATTTATGCACACACTTCAAAGTCCGTTTCTAGCTAATAGTAACGCTAATTAATGATTTCTATTATAACTTTAATAAAAATATTTATAAATTTAGAATATATCACATTTATGCACACACTTCAAATTCCATTTCTAGCACTCTCTCTATATATACTCTCACCCATTCACATCTAAACCTCACACCTCTAAACAATGGCTACTACTAAAACATTACTGCTTAGCGACATTGTTGCATCTGGTGAACTCAACCAAGTCCCTTCAAACTACATCCATCCCCTCACTGAACGTCCCAACTTCCAAAATGTTGTTCACGACTCCATCCCTCTCATTGACCTCCAAAATCTCGACGGTCCCAATCGCGCTTACGCACTCGACCAAATCCGACAAGCTTGCTCGGATAACGGCTTTTTTATGGTCAAGAACCATGGGATACCGAGTCCATCATTGCCAACATGATGCAAATGGCTAGACAATTCTTTGAGTTGCCATTAGAAGAAAGGCTCAAGATGTATTGTGATGATCCCACCAAGACCAATAGACTAGCCACCAGCTTCAACACACGTACCGAAAAGATTTCTCATTGGAGAGATTATTTGGGACTCCATTGCTACCCACTCGAGGACTACATCCACGAATGGCCCACTAATCCGACGTCGTTTCGGGCCCATGTGGCGGAGTATTGCCAGAGTTTACGTGGGTTAGCGCTTCTACTGACCGAGGCGATTTCGGAGAGTTTGGGGCTTGATAAGGATTATATTAGTAGGCAATTGGGGAAGCATGGTCAGCAAATGGCCTTGAACTACTATCCTCCATGCCCACAACCCGATTTGACTTACGGGTTGCCTGGACACACCGATGGGTATCTCATCACCATCCTTCTTCAAGATGAGGTCTCTGGTCTTCAGTGTTTAAAAATGGTCACTGGGTCGCGGTTGATCCGGTTCCGAACACATTCGTCATCAACATTGGTGATCAAATTCAGGTATATATAAAATAGAACCATATCATTCCATCTAAAGTTTTGTTGATGTATAGGTGGTTTAGAAATTTTAAAAGGTTTGGCTTTCGGGATTATTTTAGGTAGTCATGTACTTAATTTAATAAACGGACTAAGAATATATATGGGAAAATTACCAATCTAGCCATTGACCCGCCTAAAAAGCAAAAACAGCCACGTGACACGTCTTTAGGCGCCTCACGGAAACTCACACACCCCAGACGACTTTAAAGACCCCTCAAGTAATAGCGAATCAAAACACGACACGTGGCAAGGATTTCCGTGAGGGGTCTTCAAAGTTGCCTGAGGGGTGTGGATTTCCTTATGGTGTCTCCGCAGAGACGCTTCACGTGGTTGATTAAACATTTTAGGCGGTTCAATGCTAAAATCATGATTTTCCAATATTGACACGAACTACACGCGGCAAGCGGACCAGCTTCGGGTCTACTATCTTGATCACGGACTTTGGACTTTGCACTAGCGTCCTCTTATTTAAGCAGCAGATTACGTATTTATAGGCATAAATGTTGTCCATGTGTCAAATCTTTTCGTAGTCTGTTTATTGACTATCTAGAAAGCAACATAATCTAAAAAATCAAATCATGAACAATTTTAAAATTCCTAAACCACCTCGACATAAAAATTAATTCTTCCATTCAATCCACCTTTTGGTGATCTTTTTGTTTCCATTTAACTACTCATGTTATGTAAATTACTATTGTAACATTCAGGTGATGAGCAACGATAAATACAAGAGTGGTTTACATCGAGCTGTGGTGAACTGTGAGAAAGAGCGGATCTCTATACCTACTTTCTACTGCCCGTCACCTGATGCAGTGATAGGCCCTGCTCCAGAACTGGTAACTAATGATGGGCGTGCTGTGTATCGACAGTTTACGTTCGAGGAGTACCATCATACTATGTGGAAAGACGGGCTTCAGAAGTGCTTGGATACCTTCCTGGCTACTTAATGTTGGGATTTTCTGTCGTTGGAAGATTGGGTCCTGAGTATTAGTCTGTTGTTGAAGATAGGTCGATTGAAGGGTACTTCTAGAATAATGTGGGTTGGTTTTATTCCTGTGATGGATTGAGTCTTTTATTTCCAGTTGTAAGTTCAAGCAGCGGTTATGCATGCATTCAATAAAGATTAACCAGTTTTAGTCTATCTAGCCATATAATTAATGAACCAACGTTTAATTACTCAAACATCATCTGCCCAATAACTATGAATAATTGGAAAAATCACAAAAATAAACAATTGACCTAGATAAAAAAAGCCAAAATAAACATCTCTTGCGTCTATACATTAGGGACCTACCCACTTTGGCGTCTACAAATTACAAGATTACACGTGGAAAGATATAAGACCCATGAATTTTTAACGTCTCCGCGTCTATACTTTAGACGCAAGCCTGTTCCCTAGACGCACAACATCGAAGACGCTGCAACTTCCTTTTAGATGTGATGCGTCTAAAGAATAGGCTCATGTCTAAAGTGTAGACGCAAAGACGTTAAAGATTTATGCTTCTTATATCTGTCCAATTGTAACATTGTAATTTGTAGACGCAAAAGTGGGTAGGTTCCTGACGAATAGACGCAAGAGATGTTTATTATGGATTTTTATTTTGGTCAATTGTTTATTCTTGTGATTTTCCTTACCATGATTAATTACTACCCTGAGATAAGTTTGTTAACTTTTATGCTATAAGCTAGTGCTATTTATTTGTGGTCTTTTAAGCTTGTGATTGGGACTTGGGTATACTTTGATGTTAACGGTGATTTTGCATTTTAACCTTCATTACACATCACTCCATTCTTGTGCTAAGGGGCGTTCAAATGGTCCTAAATTAACATGTTAACAAGAATCAAGGGAGATAAAGTTAGGGGGATTAAGTAGCGTTGAAGGGTTAAAGCATTTCCGTAAAGTGATATAGAGTGAAAACATGTTGGTTCTCCTCACAGGCTTTAGCATGCTTTTCAACTTTCTTCGCCTCTAATCTTCGCGCCGTTTGCCCTGCTACAAACCCAATATCCCTCAAACCAGCTAGAGGAGATACTCCTATAAGGTCCACACAAGCGTGTTCTCACCCCCGCCTACCCAAAGACAAGCAGATTTGCTGGTAGCAGGGTGGATCTCCCTTTTGTGGGGTCTGAAAGAAATTTTATAGGGGCTTCCTTCTTGACCGAGATCCTAGCTCGTCTTACGATGTCCCATAGAACGTCCCAAACCCAGTCATGTCGATATTTTAACCCAAGAAATTCATTGCAGTGAAACGCATGCTCCCCGTATTTATCCAGACACGCCTTACGGCAAATTGGACAGACTTCATCTTCAGGGTACATATGGAACATAAGCTATTAACCAAATTTAACTAAATAACTTTAAATAAGTTTTGTAAAGCTTTTTTTTCATTATATTATCTAAGTAAATTTATTATTTAACTTAACTTATGTAATTTTGTATTTTAATTTTAGATTTCCTAAGAATCTTTTTAGATTTTGTAATTAATGCTAAGTTAATGTTTTAATTAATTATGTTTTTAATAAGAATATATAATTTTTCATAAATATGTGATCTGGTAGTTAAGTTGCTGGTCTCCAAAACCAAAGGTTTGGGGTTTGATTTCTGCCAGTTACCATCGTTCTGCCAATTATGTTGTAGCCCATTGGTTACAACGGAGGTGGAAAGGTTTTCCCTTACCGTGTTCCTGCCCGAACGGTACCCGGTTCGAGTTGTGCCGTCCATCAAAAAAAATATACACAATAGGTTTGAAAGGGAACGACGTGTGGGCAGGGATTCGAACTTAGGAAGAAAGGGATATCAAGTTAAAGGGTTTCCACTTATCTACACCTGATAAAAAAAATAAAAATAAAATAGAATAAAATAGCATTTAAAACCTTATTACTTAAATTATTAAAAATAGTAGTTAATTACCAAAAAAGAAATCAATGCTAGTTAATGATTCTTTAAATTTGATTTACAAGTTGTGTAAAATCCACTCAACTCGTGAGTATTAATGGTAATAGTAACCGCTAATTAATGATTTCTATTATAACCTTAGAAGATATCACATTTATGCACACACTTCAAAGTTCATTTCTAGCTAATAGTAACCGCTAATTAATGATTTCTATTATAACTTTAATATAAATACTTATAAATTTAGAAGATATCACATTTATGCACACACTTCAAAGTCCGTTTCTAGCTAATAGTAACCGCTAATTAATGATTTCTATTATAACTTTAATAAAAATATTTATAAATTTAGAATATATCACATTTATGCACACACTTCAAATTCCATTTCTAGCACTCTCTCTATATATACTCTCACCCATTCACATCTAAACCTCACACCTCTAAACAATGGCTACTACTAAAACATTACTGCTTAGCGACATTGTTGCATCTGGTGAACTCAACCAAGTCCCTTCAAACTACATCCATCCCCTCACTGAACGTCCCAACTTCCAAAATGTTGTTCACGACTCCATCCCTCTCATTGACCTCCAAAATCTCGACGGTCCCAATCGCGCTTACGCACTCGACCAAATCCGACAAGCTTGCTCGGATAACGGCTTTTTTATGGTCAAGAACCATGGGATACCCGAGTCCATCATTGCCAACATGATGCAAATGGCTAGACAATTCTTTGAGTTGCCATTAGAAGAAAGGCTCAAGATGTATTGTGATGATCCCACCAAGACCAATAGACTAGCCACCAGCTTCAACACACGTACCGAAAAGATTTCTCATTGGAGAGATTATTTGGGACTCCATTGCTACCCACTCGAGGACTACATCCACGAATGGCCCACTAATCCGACGTCGTTTCGGGCCCATGTGGCGGAGTATTGCCAGAGTTTACGTGGGTTAGCGCTTCTACTGACCGAGGCGATTTCGGAGAGTTTGGGGCTTGATAAGGATTATATTAGTAGGCAATTGGGGAAGCATGGTCAGCAAATGGCCTTGAACTACTATCCTCCATGCCCACAACCCGATTTGACTTACGGGTTGCCTGGACACACCGATGGGTATCTCATCACCATCCTTCTTCAAGATGAGGTCTCTGGTCTTCAGGTGTTTAAAAATGGTCACTGGGTCGCGGTTGATCCGGTTCCGAACACATTCGTCATCAACATTGGTGATCAAATTCAGGTATATATAAAATAGAACCATATCATTCCATCTAAAGTTTTGTTGATGTATAGGTGGTTTAGAAATTTTAAAAGGTTTGGCTTTCGGGATTATTTTAGGTAGTCATGTACTTAATTTAATAAACGGACTAAGAATATATATGGGAAAATTACCAATCTAGCCATTGACCCGCCTAAAAAGCAAAAACAGCCACGTGACACGTCTTTAGGCGCCTCACGGAAACCCACACACCCCAGACGACTTTAAAGACCCCTCAAGTAATAGCGAATCAAAAGACGACACGTGGCAAGGATTTCCGTGAGGGGTCTTCAAAGTTGCCTGAGGGGTGTGGATTTCCTTATGGGCGTCTCCGCAGAGACGCTTCACGTGGTTGATTAAACATTTTAGGCGGTTCAATGCTAAAATCATGATTTTCCAATATTGACACGAACTACACGCGGCAAGCGGACCAGCTTCGGGTCTACTATCTTGACCACGGACTTTGGACTTTGCACTAGCTTCCTCTTATTTAAGCAGCAGATTACGTATTTATAGGCATAAATGTTGTCCATGTGTCAAATCTTTTCGTAGTCTGTTTATTGACTATCTAGAAAGCAACATAATCTAAAAAATCAAATCATAAACAATTTTAAAATTCCTAAACCACCTCGACATAAAAATTAATTCTTCCATTCAATCCACCTTTTGGTGATCTTTTTGTTTCCATTTAACTACTCATGTTATGTAAATTACTATTGTAACATTCAGGTGATGAGCAACGATAAATACAAGAGTGGTTTACATCGAGCTGTGGTGAACTGTGAGAAAGAGCGGATCTCTATACCTACTTTCTACTGCCCGTCACCTGATGCAGTGATAGGCCCTGCTCCAGAACTGGTAACTAATGATGGGCGTGCTGTGTATCGACAGTTTACGTTCGAGGAGTACCATCATACTATGTGGAAAGACGGGCTTCAGAAGTGCTTGGATACCTTCCTGGCTACTTAATGTTGGGATTTTCTGTCGTTGGAAGATTGGGTCCTGAGTATTAGTCTGTTGTTGAAGATAGGTCGATTGAAGGGTACTTCTAGAATAATGTGGGTTGGTTTTATTCCTGTGATGGATTGAGTCTTTTATTTCCAGTTGTAAGTTCAAGCAGCGGTTATGCATGCATTCAATAAAGATTAACCAGTTTTAGTCTATCTAGCCATATGATTAATAACCAACGTTTAATTACTCAAACATCATCTGCCCAACAACTATGAATAATTGGAAAAATCACAAAAATAAACAATTGACCTAGATAAAAAATCCAAAATAAACATCTCTTGCGTCTATACATTTGGGACCTACCCACTTTGGCGTCTACAAATTACAAGATTACACGTGGAAAGATATAAGACCCATGAATTTTTAACGTCTCCGCGTCTATACTTTAGACGCAAGCCTGTTCCCTAGACGCACAACATCGAAGACGTTGCAACTTCCTTTTAGATGTGATGCGTCTAAAGAATAGGCTCACGTCTAAAGTGTAGACGCAAAGACGTTAAAGATTTATGCTTCTTATATCTGTCCACTTGTAACATTGTAATTTGTAGACGCAAAAGTGGGTATGTTCCTGGTGTATAGACAGTCAAATACAAACTATGAAGGGTATCAAACGGACTCTGATTGAACTCATTCAAGCGTCATTGGAACCGTCTTATCGAACCTTACAACGTTAGTTTTTAGGTCTTCGTTTTTCGGGGTTTTAGCTTGTAGTTTTTAGAATATGCGTTATATCATCGTGTCTTTTATGTACCATTGTGTCTTTTTCTTATTTTCATCATTGTGTCATTTTTTCAATTCATTGTGCCTTTTTTCTTCAGCATTGTGTTATATTTTTTGGCACTGTGTTATATTTTGTTGCTCATTATGTTATATTTCATGATTTATTGTGTTTTTTGAATCTTTCTCACCCTTCTCATTTTTGTTACACTGTGTAGAATAACTTGATTCATAACACATAATTAAAAAAATGAAGGAAAGTATGTCGGGTTTACAATTGTGACATTTTATTGAGTAATCGGGTCGGGTAAACAGGTATACCACCAATCCCAAACTCGCATAAAATATACACTAATCCCAAACACGGTCCCATATCCGATTACCCAAACTCAAACCAATCCAAAATGTGTCAGGTTTCGAGTTTGTATTCGACTGCCATCCCTCAAAGTGGTCCTATACAAAGAGAGGTCGGCGTCAATTTTTTTAAGAAATCGATTTTAGGGGTACAATGTCGACTGGTAATCATAACATTGGGCCTTCATTTGATTTACGGTGCTATCGTCTATGTTTTCTCTTTCACACCAAGTCACTATCGCTTGTTCTTTTGTGTTATTTTGCCAAACTTTGTTTGTGTTTGACTGCACTATCATTTTTTTAATACTTTTTAATTTTTATTTTATACTTTTGTCTGTTTTAGCGACATTCTTTTTTTTGAACGGCCAACAACTTTATATATAAATATAAAGGCCCAGCTAGAGACTGGAAGGAGAGTACAAGCACACACCAAAACGCCAAAACACCAAAAGGGAAATACAAGACAGTTACAACAAATCAAGAACGTCAAAATCGAGCCACTTTTCCCAAGTGATGGACGTCGATTTCCTTCTATGCACAATCCATAGATACGCGTCTTCCTTGATAGTATCCACCGAGTTTTTGACCGGGATGAATTTATCTTCAAAAGCCTTTGTATTTCTCGCGCTCCAAATTCGCCATGTTGTCGCCATCACTATGGTGTAGACGATCTTCTTCCACGTTTTGCTACCCGGGCATTGTTTTATCTTGTGCATCAACTCCATAAACGTTCCCAATTCTGTAGGCCACGGTATCCTCATCCAAGTCAAGATGTGCCACCATATACATCGAGCAAACAAGCATCCTACAAGATTGTGGTCGGCCGATTCATCGACGTACCCACATCTGTCACATAACGGGTTGGTTAGCTGCACTCCCCTATGCAACAGAGCCTCCTTCGATGCAATGCGGCCCAACCCAGCCCTCCACATAAAACAATTTGTCTTCGGTGGCGCCCATGAGTTCCAGTGAAACTTCTCATTCAGTTCTGAACCAAGCCCTGCCACAACTAAGTCTCTTCGCAACCCTTTGGTTGAGAATTTTCCCCCGAAACTATTGACCCAGACCCATTCATCAGGCCTGTCCGACAGGCTCGTTTGCTGCACTATCGCCCGCAATTGGTTTAGGCTTTGTATGTCGTTATTATTTGTCGGGGTGTTACTCCAAGTCCACTGCCATTGCACCCCATTCGGGCCTTTGTTATAGCAATCCATAATCGTGGCGTCTTTATGTTTTGCCAATTTGTATAAGTTTGGAAATCTTGCCTTGAAGGAAACATCGGCCGCCCATATATCTTTCCAGAATTTTGTTTTCTGTCCATTGCCCACGACCACCTTAAGTTTGTCGTTGATGTCAATGCCCCAACCAGCGAGAGTTTCATCCATCCTCCCAATATCATTCCAGAGACCCTTGACTGTTTTCTTAACCGGGATCAACTTGTCATTCGCATTAGTCTTATGAATGGCATTTATAATTCTCGCCCACAGTTGATTAGGATTTTCCTTAAGGCGCCACCACCACTTGGACATCATTGCTACATTAAAATCGTCAATTCCGCCAATCCCAAGGCCCCCATATATCTTCGGTTTTATCATTTTAGCCCAACGAACCCATCTAATCTTTTGTCTCGATCCCGTCTTACCCCATATGAAATCCCTACGCATGGCTTCCATCTTATGAAGGACGCATTTCGGGACTGTGAAAATGGAGAGATAGTACGAGGGTAGACTTCCAAGGACCGCTTTCGCCAGTGTTACTCTACCCGCGAACGATAACATTCTAGCTTTCCAACTTGATAATTTTTTTCTGAATTTGTCTAACACCGGCTGCCAAAATCTGGCTTGTTTCATATTCGCACCGATGGGAATCCCCAAGTAGTTAAACGGGAATTTGCCGACATCACATTTCACTATATTAGCGACTCTTGTGACCTCGTCATCAGTGACCCCTACACCATAAAGTTTGCTTTTGCCATGGTTCACTTTGAGACCTGTTACTAAATTCAAGCATCTTAGAAACCTTCTTAGACTAGTCGCATTATGGTCTGACCACTCTCCCAGAAATAGCACGTCATCGGCATAGCAAATATGAGATATTAACGGCCCGTCATTGGAAATTTTCACCCCGTGGAAAAGCCCATGGTTTGTTATCATTCTATTTCCTTCATATTTATTATCGTTTCTAAACTGAGAACAAAAATTAGCTACCCTGTTTTCCTCAGAATCTCTTTGTATTTTTTTTGCGATTTTGGATATGGGTTTTTTTTTTTTTTTACTTCTGCGTTAGCGATTGTATTTAAAACTTTTTATAATTACTTTATATTATATTTTTCGACCATTTTAGCGACCTTTGTTATTTTCTTCACAATTGTGACCGAGTGTACCACTGTGTCTTCTAATTATTTTGTTTATGTTTGGCGACAGGCTAGTTTTTAAAATATCTTAAATACTTATACTTATAAAATTTGGCAGCCAATATAGTGGGGTTTGTAATGTTTTTTTATTTAATGAAATATAAAAGCAAAAAAACAAAAAAAAAAAATAGGGATGCGCATATAATATGGATCGATTTGAACTCAAAAATTAGGCAATAGGTTTCGGTTTGAATTTAGCTTAGTTATGAGTCGATTTTCGGTTTTACATTCTGGCTTTCATTATTTTGGGCCGGAAAGTGGCCCGGAATAATAATGTTGGGCCTAAAACTCTTTCAACCGACAATTTCTATAAACGACCTATTAACGAATTTGGGGAATAAACTTTTGACTAAAAATATTAAGTTCATGAATTCAATTTAAAACATTTAAACAAGTTCTGTAATGTTAAACTTTATAGTTTGGTTTGGTTTGTTTTAAAGCGGGTTTGTTTTAAAGCGAGGCATAATCATAGTTATTAAAAACCTATCGTTTCATACGTCTAGACCCATATTTTAGGATAGGCTTTTTAATTGCGCTTCTGGTTCCTAGGCCCTCACTTCACCAATGTATTATTTAATGGAAAAAGTATTGATCTTCTCTACAATATAAGCTTCAAAATAACAACTTAAGCAACTTTCATCCCTGATCCAATTTAGAACTTTCAAGCTTTGAAATCACATTTGAATCTTCACTATTTTAGAACTCTTGGTATTAATTATATGGTATTAAATATTATATAATAGCTTTTGTTTATTTTATTTGAAGAATAGGCTTATTCTAATACATAATATATTTTTTATTTATTTATTTTATTTAAGTGCGCTTTTTTTCCTCATGTCACTTTTTTTGCGCTTTGCGCCTAGGCGTCAAGCAAGGCTTATGCGACTTGAGCACGCCTAGCGCCTTTGATAACTATGGGCATAATCAGACCGTTTATTTTCGGTTTAATAAAACTAGAATCGGCTGCAATTAGTTTGGGTCGGTTCATTCGGTACGCCTCGTTTAATTGGTGTTTTCCTCAACCCTAAGAGACAGTTTTTAGATTTCTTATTAATCTCTCTATTGAGTAATTATTATTATTATTATTATTATTATTATCACACCCTATAAATGTATTGTATTATAAATTGTCTCCACGTAGAAATCGATTTTGACTCTCTCCCTTGGTGTATATGCACATATAACATATTCCTCATATTTCCCTTTTTAACAGCATTACCACTAATTTCTATGCATATAAATCCATCCTAATTCCCATTGAATTAACGATATTCCAATTTCATCACTCATCTTAAAGGTATGCATGTTAATTTCAATTTACACTTTTAAAACTTCATTAATCAGAAACAATTTTTACAGATCCAAATCTTGAATTTCTGATAAACTCGACATTTAGATCGATCCAACCCGCAGACATGGCTGAAAAGCGCATCCCACGCTTGAACGAAAGGATCCTATCGACGTTATCTAAGAGATCTGCTGCAGCTCATTCGTGGCATGATATTGACATCGGTAGGTGCATGTGCACGCATGTTTCATTCAATTCGTGTTATTATGTTTCTTTGTTGATGAATGGGTCGATGTGGGTTATGCAGGTCCCGAAGCTCCTCAGGTCTTCAATGTGGTACGCGAAAATGCTTGTCTAATATATTCATTATTATTTGTTCCTTTGGAATGGTGGCTTATTGCGTTAGCATGCATGCAAACTACAGGTTATTGAGATCCCAAAAGGAAGCAAAGTGAAATATGAACTCGATAAGAAAACTGGCCTCATTAAGGTAAGAGCGTTAATCGTTACGACATATGAGTGAGCCATTGTTGTCATTGACTTGAATAGATGACTAACTTTGTGATCAACTCATTAGGTTGATCGTGTGTTGTATTCATCGGTGGTCTACCCTCACAACTATGGCTTCATCCCACGAACACTATGCGAAGATAATGACCCGATGGACGTATTAGTCATCATGCAAGAACCAGTGGTGCCGGGATGCTTTGTTAGAGCCAAGGCCCTTGGGCTCATGCCTATGATTGATCAGGTACCAAACAAATTCATTTTCAGATTACACAACCATATGAGATTTTAACTAATGATGAGCTGGTTTGCTGCATTTAGGGAGAAAGAGATGACAAAATCATTGCAGTTTGCGCTGACGATCCAGAATATCGTCACTTCAACGATATACAACAGCTACCCCCTCATCGTCTGGCTGAAATCCGCCGGTTCTTTGAGGATTGTATCCTTATTTTCTTGATCAAACATCCTACTATTTTATCAGTTAACTGAAAATATGATTTGATAAATTTACTTAACACGCTGATAGACAAGAAGAACGAGAACAAAGAAGTAGCGGTGGACGAATTTATGCCTTCAAATGTTGCTTTTGAAGCCATTCAGCACTCCATGTAAGCTCAAGACAAATCTATGGCTCATGTTTATACACCAAAATGCATATATAGATTCTTGTTAACTATTGAATGGGTGTGCAGGGATCTTTATGGGGAGTATATCATGCAAACCTTGAAGAGATAGATGGTTTTCAAATCACCAAAAGATCATAAATCCTGATTACCATGGGTTATCTTTCACTCAAGATGTTCTAATTCTGTGTGTCACAATCTATGGTGAATAATGTTGCTGATACAATTTCATGTCAATTTATAATAATTGTAACTGACCTTCTTGAACCAAAGAGGGACAATGTTTATCTTACTAAAAAAGATGCAATATTTTTTAACATGGCGCCGTATGGGAGACGGATTTGATCTAAACTCAAATTTATGCATCCTTTGTCAAGATGTTTTCGTAGGACGATTTAAACCATCATAACTTCTCAAATAAAATTTTGTGCCATATTATTATTACTAATTTCATGTTTTAATCATATATCTTTCAGATAACCCGATATCTGAAATTTCAGGCAACCAAAAGTCCAAAACTTCAGATATCGGGTTTTGAAGAGCATCGCCTCACAAAAACATATTCCTTTTCAACCTATTGATGAAAAAACGATTCATAAATGATTCGTGCAAGGAAAATACACTTATCACATACATGAACTTCAACCCTAATACACCATCAAATACATGAATTTCGACCCTAATACACCATCACATACATAATTTTCAACCCTAATATAACATACATGAATTTCAACCCTAATACACTAGTGACCAAATAACAAAGCAGGTAGGGGATCGGTGATCTACTGATCTGACCTAAAGATGGTATATAGACAAATTTCTACAACCCTTGATCAAATCAAAGACAAAAAATCGGGCAGTCTGTAACCCCTAATGATATTATCATCACAAATATAACAAGAAATATGCTCATTACCTGAATCCACGGGGAACTCAGAAAACGACCACCATAATACGACTTCACCAACTTCAACGGTTGCATTTGAATACGGCTACTAAAACCATCTTGTTTCATCTGCGACCTGGACAGTTGATTATCTCCTTCGTCAGTCTCCTTAGACCAATCAGAACTTATCTCAGTGTCTTCAATGCTGTCACAAACCTGAAACAAAATGTTTGACCCCTTATATAAATTAATGTTTTGACAAATGGCACAGCGTGTAAATGACTGAAACTTACCTCCGACTCAGTTGAGCTCGTTTTGTCTCCATCATCACCATGGTTGGTTGAGCCAGATGGAGAATCAATCGCCAGATGGATTCTTCTAGAAGCAGTGCCTTGCCCCATAACATCTTCTGAGCTTGGGTCAGGTCGGTCAGGTTGAGATTGACGGGTCCGCAACTTGATTTTGGGCTGACCCATTGTAGAACTGCCAGCAGCATGGATATTTGTCTGACTTGTTGACTGTTCCAAATCATTCCCCATGGTATAGAATGAACCCGTGTTGGGTCCTGCAGATATAGGTGCTTCGCTTCCCATTGTGGTGCTTATTTTACTAGAAGACTTGTTAAACGAGCACTCTTTGCCATTTTGTAAAAGCGACAAGATTTCCGAGAGACAAACATCCGGTTCACCAGTTCCGTCCTGAAAATTTAACCCGGTCTCAATACCAAAATCATTTGCAAATCTCGAATCAAGATATGCTCCAAGTTCTTGATAACCCTGCAACAATATTTTTGTAATAATAATTAAAATTTACAAAAGAACAAAAAAAAAAAAACAATTATGTGTTCACAGATTGACCTGACCCGACCCGACCCACCCGTCTTGCTGTCTCTAGGACTCGTTATAACAGAGCAATGTTTAGAACTAATCTCACCTTTTCGACTGGTTCCTTTTCGGAGGATTTGTGTGGATCAGCAACCCGGTTTTCGAAAGAAAGAGCAGAAGTATTAGCCAAATTATGAGCAGTGTCAGTCAACCACATCTCCGTTCCATCCGTTGGCACATTATGCAGCGATGCATCATCAGGTGATGACTTACGTGTGGTTGGAGATAAACTTGACGGCTCTGCATCATCATACTTTGAGGCTTCAATGTTTTCATCTGATTTTTTAAACAAACGACAGAGAACATACGCTGTCTGCACAACATAAATTAACTTTCTTTTAACTCGTAAAGAACAATAAGTCATCAAAACATATAAATTTTCATTCAATACCATATGTTAACACAAAAACAACTACCTGACCAGGGTTAGTACCATCAAGATCCTTCTCCGTAGCACGATACTCATGCATAATCCAATGCGTACGCTCCCCCTTCGGAGCTCGACCCCTGTAAAACACCAAAGTCTTCTTCATCCCAATTATCTGAGCAGACCGCCCTCGAGACTTTATAGTCCGATCCTTCCCAGTCGCCTTCCAGTAACCAGCACCAGTAGCTCTATTCGACCGATGCCCATTCGGATACTTCCTATCCCTCGGACAAAAGAAGAACCACTCGGGATCATCCGTCTTTATAACTGATTGATCTACATAATATTCCAAAGAAAACAGAATAATTCCTATAGCATGACATAAATATATGTATATTTATAGCAAAATCCATTTACACCCAATTATTAATAAGCATAAATTCGAGATTCTAGATCGCATTTAAAACAATAACAAAAAGGTAAAACAGGGAAATAACAATACTGAATAACTGATACTGAATAATAATAAAAATAAGTAATGATAAATAAAGATAAAGAGAGTTAAGTAATAATAATAATAATAACCAGGTAAGTCCCAGGGTTCCATCTTGCAGACATCGACTTCAGGGATGATGTGGACTTCGGAATGGTGGCCGTTGATTTTTTGTCGAAGGTAGAAATTAATGAGTTCCTCGTCAGTTGGTCGGAATCTGAAACCTAAGGGAAGTGGTTCCATGTTTATGGATGAAAGGAAAGCAAAATGCAAGCAAAACCCTAAGCACTATCGAGATAGCAAAAATCAAAAAGATGAACGAAAAGGAGGTTGCTTTTGAACGCCCCCTTCGGCTCGGCTTCTTTATGAAGTAACCATGGTTGATAATATTATTATTATTTTATAAATATGATTTAGATTTTAGATTATTTATATCTTTTATATTTGAAATATGGGTTATTTTTTTAATAGCTAAATTTATTTTGTAAGTAAATAGCTTTTTTTACTTTTTGATATACTTGAGGTTAGATGGTATTTAGGTGTAAAAATTTATTGTTAAAAAAGTCCAAACATCAGGGGTTCCATTGCAAAAAAAAAGCTTTTTTGGACTGAAGCAGCAAACCGGACCAAACATTAGGGACGAAATTAGCAGTTTACTCGAGATATTAATATATTATTGGGTAGGTTTGTCTGTGAAGTAAATGATACTAATCGAATTATCTCAAACAAATCCATAAATATGTTTTGCAAGTTAACATACTTCACAACTATTAATCCATCTTTTGAAGAAAAAGATCTTTGTCTTCTCTCCTCGAGAGTAGAACTAGACAGCGTGTTCTATGAGTGTCGTTGCATATCATTATAATCCATCGCAGTGTCGTCAAGCCGAAATTTACATAGCTTTTTCATACTCATCACCTCAAACAACTTTGACAAAAGGAAAAATTATAGAAATCGTCCTTTATGTTTACATCGTTTTTCAGTGGTTGTCCTTTAACTTCAAAATTGATGAAAATCTTCCTTTTTGTTGTAAAATTTTGCAGGTCACATCCTTTAGCCTAATCTGGTTAGTTTTTTTGGTTAAGATTGGTCATGTAGACCCACATGAGGGCAAAATGACAGTTATGCCGTCATCTCTATCATCTTTATCACCACCACCACTTACATTCTTCAATAACCACCACCACATCCACTACTAGGCCACACCACCTCTACCACCAACCTGCCACCACCACCACAACTTGCCACGAACAACCCCAAAGTTTTTAAATATTAGAAGGAGGTGGGTGGTGGGTCCTACTAAAGTTTTTAAATATTAAAGAGAACTACACAATTAGACATTGTTGTTTACCATTAGTTTTACCTTTGAGGTTGTTGGTGGGCCCCACTTAAGTTTCACCTTTGGTTCTTGTGATTTATCATTTGTCACGTGAGGGTAAACTAAGTTAAATATTAACCTCCGTTAGTGTTAATAGCCTATTATCAGTGGCGGATCCAGGAATTTTTTTCACTGGGTTCCTTTTTTAGATGCTCTAATTTCATATGACCGAACATAAAAAAATTCGGGTCGGTACATGGGTTCGAATTGGTTTAACGGTTCAGGTTGGTTTAGGTTTCAACAGGTTAAAATTAACATCCCTAAAATAACTAATACGATCATAACCAAAACTATAACTAATACGATAATGCTATAAGAATTTAGTAGGTTGTAAGCATTTAAATACCTTTAATTGTCTGTCCAAGTATGTTTTTACCACAGAAAGAGACCAACTCATTCCACATAGATCCCACTTCAATATGAACCAGCAGAAATAAGACAAGTAAATAAGACATTAACTTTGAAAGAAAACCGCCATCGCTCTCATAAAATTAAATATGACAAGTAAATAATGAGTCAAATACAACCACAATCAATAAGAACATGAATCAAATTGGGGTCCCTTGTTTAGTTTGACTTGCATCAAAATATTTTCTAATTTTCATTCTCTACATAACTACTTATTGCCTTGGCTTGAGACCAGTAGATTCTAATATATTTGGATTATTTTTCCTATTATATGACTTGATCTTCACTGAACTAAACTTGATACTCTCACTACATATGCCACTTGATCTTCCAGAACAGTTGAAAACTTAAAAACGCAAAGTATTTAACATATTATAATAAGGTAAAACTTGTTTTCATTTACATAAACTAATTTTTACCACATCTACTTTTAACTCATCAGCAAGAAAAAACTTCTACAGATCTATAATACTACAATAATACCAGGGGCCAGAGGGTCTCCTCCACATACCCTACAATAAAAGTAAGTGATGCACAAAATGGAAGTAACCGAAAAGTCGGTTAAATGACTTAACTCCCTAATAAAGTTCAATTAGATTAGCAATTGTGAACAAAGTAAAATGTGGCAATCAAAATTGTATACCTAGGGCTGGGTCTTAAGTGCATTTTATTCCACTTTTATACTTGTGCAAGAAATCTAAAACCAGTGTTAGAAATATATGAGAAAAACCAAGAAATTATAAATAAGAGTGTAAACAATTAACAAATAAGAAAGATGGAAAGCAACAAATGTTTAATAATAGTGCTAATGAAGTAATGATTGACGACTTACCAATTGATTATCATAGACACCAAAGTAATGATTGACGGCTTTCTGAATATTTGTGTTCCTAAACTTACGAAACCACAAGAATCCCTCAACACTATGGGGGGGGGGGGGGGGGGGGGGTTAAGTCAAAACCGAAGCAGAGTGAGTAGGCGGCGACGGCTGGGCGGAAGTGGGCAAAAGGCGATGGTGTGAGGCAGAGAGACGGTGGGGGTCTGAAATATGATGACCTGCGCTATTTAAGTTGTGGAACCCCAATTTGGGTTGTATGCATTTGGAATTAAAGAAAAAATAATAAAAAAGAACTAAAACATACAAAACCGTAATCAACTAAAATCGAACCCGAGATCCCTTGTTTGAATAAATGAGCTTTTCCGCTGCAACACTCTTAGCATAATGTTATGGGTTCCCTAGAAAATATATTTATGGGTTCCTTTCAGATTCCTATGTAAATTCTCTATTAAATTTCGAAACTCAATGGGTTCCCGGGAACCCGTACGAAGCTATGTAGATCCGCCCCTGCCTATTATGTTACAAAAACTAAACTTAACACCTTAACATGAAACTTTTAAACCTTAATACTCAAAGGTGAAACTAATGATAAACCATAAGGACTAATTGTGTAGTTCTCTCGTTAGTTTAAATAATCAAACGGGAAGCGTAATACTGACGAGATAAGATACTTGACTTACGCTAGCCATCTAAGAATTTAAGTTTTTACATGAGCCTAAGGATGGGTCATAACTACGGTGTTATATAAAAATAAATAATATAATAATAACAATACTCTCCTTATTAATATGTTAAAATGAGTAGCAACAAATACCATCATATAAAATGAATGCAAATATGAAAATCATGAAATAAGCGCGTACGTTGCTACATACTGATTCAAACCAAGGTCTTCAATGGATAGAGTCTTCAACTTTGTTCATCAATAAAATTTTGTTGTATCTTTGAATGCTAGAATGAACAAACTAATATTGATGGTTGTGATTGAGACACATGTTCAACACAGTCCCTTGAAACGGTATTTTGCACCTCTACTTAGAGTATGCGTTTGTTGTAGGAGATAGGGTTCACAATTTATTAAAATAATAATAAAATAAATATAATAACAATACTCTTGTTATTCTTAGGAAATATAAAAGTACATAACCGTATACAAAACTAAATAAATAAAAACGATACAAACAAAATGTACCGACTCTTGATTCAAGCGACTTCAACCGCATCATCTTCTGCTAATCGTCTTTGCAAGAAAAAAAAAATTCGAAGGTTTTGGTTGAGGATCGTGTTTGACACGGGGCCCTTAAAACAGATTCCGCGCCTCCTCTCAGACGGGCTGTCTCCCAGGGTACAACAACCGGAACAGTAGTCGTACTGCCGGAGATGGTCATGAGCCCGAGATTACACCATGTAACTTGTGTTCGTAAAATTAAGAAAAAGAAAGTTGTATTTGGACTTGAGAGTACTCCTCTCAATTTGTAGATAATGTTTCTAGTGAAAATTAGAGATTAGCTAATCTCATGTCTCTCAAAATATGAGCCAAGACCTCATATTTATATCCACATTATGTTGAAACATATTTACCATTAATATCGCAATTAAACCTGTAATAAACGATATTAATTCGTAATAAATGGATTAAAGTCGCTTTAAGTGGTCAAACTGAAACTTACGTTTGTTTATGTCACGAGTTGAAACAGTCTTTTCTAACACCCAAGACTGTGCAGGAACTGACGCACCAGCCCGCGTTCGTATGCTGCGCGCAGAACCTGATGACGCGCGCTGACCAGGGCGCTTGGCACTACCTGGTCATGCGCACATAACGCTATGTCATCCGCGGATGACTGACTCGTATCATATGGAACCCGCCACGCGCGCAGACCTGAATGCCATCTGGTCATGCGCGCCACTTGTAGTTACGGTTTACGTCAACCTTCCGCCATGTACCAGACTACGCGCACGAGGTCAAAAATACAAAGGCGGCTCTCAAGCGGCGACGCGAGTGTGCGAAGTGCAAAGTGCGCCATCAAAGCACCACATTGCGCCCATCGCCCACGCCACGCGCGCGCGCGTGTGCGAGTGCGAGTTAAGGGTGCTACGCACCCTTTAGGGTCCCCACTAGTGTTTGGCTCAAGCTAAACAATATCCAAGGAGTGCTCCTCCTTATAAACCACTTTATGTTTTGTCATCCCACCAATGTGGGACAAAACTTAATCCATTTTCACATCTTTGGTTGTTCCAACCTACAACTTTCAGGCTTCGATATCTCATTCATCTTAGCTCTATTTTGGACATGGTTTGATTCGTTGTGATGCTCTCACAATATAGTACACAAACCCACAAATAATTATTTATATAACACATACATAAATATATTTATTTGAGTCCAAAATTAGTGAAAAACTCATTTTCACTACCATTTTTCCAACATTTGTTTCCCAGGTTACAACCACCTAAACAGTATTTGTACTGCCAGAGATGACTCATGTGCCCGGATGTTACACCGGGTAAAGTTGTAGTGTTTAAACTTGTGGAACGGATAAGGATTCGAAGGTGGTGGAAACAAGTAGAGGGTACTCCTCTCTTAGTTGGTTTTCAAGTGTTCCTTATTTTCCAATTATTCTTTATTTATATTTTTTTAATGGTAAATGTTATACCTTATATACTATTACATCAATAATTTTAAATTACATCGTTATTAAGGATTGAACATTGGACCTTTCCTTTAAAAGGCTAACTCCATGTTGGCTTCTTTATTTATATACCTACATATTTTTTTTTTTTCAAATAAGGCACATAGCCTACTATTTATACAAGAGTTAGGAGGGAAAAAAGTCTTAATTAGTCATTTAATAGTTAATTAGAGACTTACTCTTTAATAAAACTGATCAAGTGTCATCCAAAAGGCTATACTCAAGAGTTTCTCTTCTATTTACCATTCGAAGAATCTAATTAATAATTTTTCTAAATTAAATATCCATTCACACTATTCTAAAATGCTAACAACTTTTAATAATTTGTATTATAAACAATACCTAGTAGACTTTCAATCATGATTTTTATAGATGTACACTTGCAAGATGCAACTCGTTTTTGGGATGTCAAATAGGAGTTAGATAATGTTAATTAAATTTTACATTGTTTAGTTCTTTAGTTTATCAGATTTTAGAATGTAATTATAAAGTTTTAAATTGGAACGTTTTTTACTTTCTTTCAACAAACCCATGATATCTTGACCTCATTAAAATTGAAAAATGGCTATAATTAATCTTATTATTTATATACAAACAAGTTCTATGAACTAGACATATTCATATATAATATGACAATATATTAACAAGAAAAATTGAACATTTTTATACTAAATAAAAAAAATGAAAAATAAATGTGAGACATTGAGACTTAAAATATCTATGGTAGTATACATTTTTATAGAGTAGCATATAAACCTAGGTTAAAACAGCGATTACCCAAACTGGAATTATACATTTTTATGGAGAATGTATTTATAGATCAAAGTTATAGACGATGCATGTGGGAGAAAGCCAGAAAGGAAATGATTTTAGTCTTTCTAGGTTTGGGATGAGTTATTACTAAAGCACGTGACCAACCCATGTTCCTTTTTTTCAGGTCTTCGGTTCTACTTTACCTCAGATTTTTAATTTATTGTCATGTTTGATTGCTAGGGGAATTGTTACGATCTCATTTCAAAAGACTAAGACTAGTCTGACGAGAGAGAGCCTATTTGGGTTATAAACCCCACATTGGTTGTTCATACAATCGATGTGGGACAACCAGAGCCGGTCCTGAGAATTTAAGTGCCTTGTACGAACTCAGAAAAAAGGCCCTTAGAGCCTAGCCAGTTATATAAACTAATTTTTTAAAACGACAATTAACGTTATAGCATTAAACATAAAAAAAATGCAGTATAAATGACATACCGTAATGATTGAGCCCACGTAGGCCCGTATTTGTGGGTCAATATTTGAAACGAATGCTAAAACTATGAGTCTACAACTAATTATAGAAAATAATAACATGATATTAAAAAACAAATTAACAAAAAAAAATCTAGGAAACAATAACATAGTAAGGTATTAAAAAAATTAATCAAGAAAACAAAATAAGAATGAAAATTTAAAAACCAATAATGGTGGGAAAGGAAAAGAAATAGAAAGGTAGAGGTTGAAAACCAAAGCTGAAGCTTTAATAAAAAAGAATTGAAACGGGCAAAAACGTGAGAGAAGAGGAATCGAAACAGTAACATGGTAGCAAGGATGCAAGGCGATAACCACTAGGCCAAAGCATGTTTTCTTTGGGGAATGTGCTCTACGTAAATATATAATGTTTACAAGAAAAAAAAAACAAAATTTAGGCCCCGAGAAAAAACGGGCCTCAGCCGGGGGTGCGGCTCACCCACCCCTGGGGCCGGCTCTGGGGACAAGTCCCAAACCTTGCAACGGTTTCAATCCATAAACAATCGACTCTCCTTAAGGGCCAACGTCCTCGTTGGTCACGGCTGTCTCTCTCCAGGCCACCACTGTGAGTTTGACTCTGATACCATTTTTATGACCCAAACAAGAGAACTCATCCCAAAAGACTAGTCTGATGAGAGAGAGGGCCCACTTGGGTTATAAACCCCACATTGGTTGCCCATACAACCAATGTGGGACTCCCATACCTTACAATGGGTTCAGTCCATAACAAAAAAGGAATGATTGTTTTAAATGACATGTTTGTTTTATAAACGGTTATACGTGTGGCAAAGTGTGGCAAAATTGTATGCGATAAAATCCAAGATTTTTCGTAAAACTCTTGACCATTGCTATCTTGGGTGGAAAGTATGGGTTCGGCAAGTCGGGTCGACAACCTGTGGTAAAGTGTAGCAAGTCGGCAATGTGCATTACTTGGGTTCGGCATGTAGTAATCGGCAATGGTGATCAACATATTGTGGCATGTATGTGCCTTTTTGTGTGGCAGGTTCAAACAACGGCATCGTTGCCCTTTACCGATCATCGTTATTTGACGCGGTCCTACATAGGCGAGCACCCAAGTGTCCATTTGAGGTGAATGGAACACAATACAAACATAGGTACTATCAAGCTAATGCCATATATCCTACCTGGGCCATTGTTGTTAAAACATCACCTCATCGATCCATAAGGAGAAATACGTAAAAGGTTCAAGGTTGTTCATGTAGGTGCAAAAAAGGATGCTGAACATGGTTGTTTTTTTTTTTGTGTGTGTTCTAGATGCACGTTGGGGGATAATTAGATTACTTGGGGTATAATTAGACTACC
The DNA here is from genome assembly GCA_030844895.1 of Ambrosia x helenae. Taxonomy (NCBI): domain Eukaryota; kingdom Viridiplantae; phylum Streptophyta; class Magnoliopsida; order Asterales; family Asteraceae; genus Ambrosia; species Ambrosia x helenae. The sequence continues at coordinate 5,113 of JAUTDX010005240.1, read as the reverse complement.
AACAAGGTAAACAACTGTTCCAAAGACGAAGAACATAATATATGCTTGTCTTATATTGCACAATATGATATTGAAGGATGAAGGTCGTGCGATAAGCACATACTATTGAATGGACGTTGAATCTATCAAAGCAGTTGACGGTGATGATATATTTGAGTTACGCCACGAGGAGATTCATCTCCAACTTCAAGCGGATATTGTGGAGCATATTTCACATACTCACATAGCAAAGATCGATGATCGTATGGATAACTAGATTTGATTATGTATACCATCTTGTTAAAATATATATTATATTTAATTGTTAGGTTATGTTGTTAAATAAACTAGGTGTATAAACATACGCGCGTTGCGCGTTTTTTGTATTTGTTTAAAAAAAACAATGTTTCAAACCGGTTTCGAACTTGAGACCTCAAACCACACAAATGCACCACAAACCACTCCACCACCAAGTCATTTTGTTAATTAGTATAGAATCACATGTATTTATAAATAAATAAGTGTTGGAAAAAAAAAATGCCATGTTTGAAACAGGTTTCTAACCCAAGACTTTAAAGAACACACATATACCACAAACAACTCCACCACTACACCATTTTGTTAATTCTAATTGAATCATATGTATTTATATATAAATAAGTGTTGTAAAAAAACAAAAACAAAAAAGACTCAAATGGGTTTTGAACCCAAGACCTCAAAGAACACATAAGCACAACAAACCACTCCACCACTACAGGGCCGGCTCAACCTTAGTGGAGGCTTAAAGCAAACTCGAAAAAATGGGCCTTCTTTAACGTTATTAACCCTACAAATTTTATGTGTTTTGCGCGAAACAATTTACCCATTTCAACGTATTTTCCAACCCACATAATATGCAATAACTCTTTACAATTTGCATATACTAATACCTCCTAATATGGTAGACATTGGTATTGTATATCTAATACTTTAACATTTTCAAAACTAGAATGTTACAAGCTTTCCTCCTGCCCACTTAAAATTATTATTAAACTGGAATGACCCAAGCAGCCCTATTTTTTTTAAATGAATACACGTAAACTTATAACCTACTAATAACATTTATATTAAAATTGAGGCCCTTTAGAATTGGTGGCCCAAGCAAGTGTTCTATTACACTTGTCTTTGAGCCGGGCCTGCACCACTACCCCATTATGTAATTTCTTATTGAACTATAAGTATTTAAGATAACAAAATAAATAAAATAATAATAAAAGTACTATTCAAATAAATAGGTTTGTTTAATAGTATTAGAATAATGGTATTTTAAGTTAGTTATATTATTTTAAGATTTAATTTAAAAAATAATTGTGCCATTAAAAGCTATGAAGTGTAGCATTTCTTGTAATTTGAAAAGTTGTACAAATAAAAACAAACTATTATTGAGAAAAGATTGGTTGCGAACTTTTGTCATATGTGGCTAGCACTCCTCACACCCTTAGTCATATGAAGTTTCACAGTTATAAAGAAAGTTTTGAATTATAACGATGATACCGTAAAATAAATTATATTTACTCGTTGGGAAATTACCCCACATATAAAACACGTTTAGTATACGTAACAGCACAAATGCACAATAACGATATCTGTTTAACAAAACATGCATAAAAGTAAACACCGGATTCACATGGGTGAGTCAACTTTTATCATTGACTTGGTCCATAGTCACACTCAAGAATCTTTCTTATATACACTACTTGTTACTTGTTAGTGGTCATGATGTACATCTAGAGATTCAATTCATGATATAGATCATGCCAATATATACTTTACATCATGAATATCTTTTAAAAAGTTATGTTTGCTTTTACATATATATTTAGGTGCTTTCGATCCTACATCCTTAGGAAACTAAAATGTTGTGATGAACTAGTGTAGTAGACTAGTAGTGTGGGATTCATATACCGTACCATTATAAAAGCTTCTACCTTTCAAGTTCAACCACATACATGCATGAGTCGTGAGTCGATCTATATATATTTGGACTATTGAAGCAAAGTTAACCAAATTTCGTTAGGCTTGTCTGTGCATATATGAATAATAGCACAGGCATGCACGGACATAGCTTTAATATAACCTCATAATGGTACCATATAGGCAGTAGTAGGCAGTGCCTATTGATCACTAAAGTACCAACAATTGAATTTAAAGGCAATGTACTTGTTTATAGAAATATATTTACTATATATTTAACATTCAGTAGCATAGCACGCATATGTCCACCTCTTTTTCTTCCACCATCTCACAGGGTTAGCCCTAATCTACATCCTAGATTCTCTCTCTAATTCATCATGCACTAGAATCGGCATAATATAGCATGGGCCCTCTTGTCACCTCTTACGTACTCTTACCTCACTTATACATTAATCATACATACATACATACATACACATATATATCTAGAGAGAGAGAAGCATATGTATAGTACATACATACATACATATAAAACACACACATACATAGGTGTGAGATCCAATACAAATGGGTTTTCATGTGCGAAGCGAAAGAAAATAACACGTGGTAGCATATTGTAAATAGTGTAACTACGTTACAAGAAACTTGAAATAGCGGTGACATACTTATGTTTCTTTATATAACCACGTATATGTTATCAAAATATGTTACTTAACTAACTCATGCTAAACAACCATCATAAGTGATTTGAATTGTCACCTTAAATATATTTTTAATTATTCTGAAAAAGAACGCTTGTAGTTGGAGGTTGCAAGGCAAATGCGTTACATGTACAATTAGTAATTACTTTGTGAGCACCATCTGAAAGTCTTTAAAACAAGTAAATGGCCATCATGAATTATTGAATCCTATATATCAGTGAGATCATTATATGAAGTTTTTCTTTTGTCCTTTTTTACAATTGCCTCCACGGACGGATAATCGGCGGGCCCTAAGCTTCACCAAGGACACCGACAATTACGTTTACGGCCAAAAGTCTTGTAGTCTCAGGGGCTGTTTGGTAGGATCTGTCTGATTAAGTATTTAATCATTAAGAGTATCTGAATGGTTCAACATCCCTTATTAGCTGAATGTTAAGAGCTTAATGGAACCATTCAAATGTTTTTTTAGTTGAAACGAACACTTTTAAGTTTTAATACTGAATGATTAAGAGGTTTGTTAAGAGGCTAACAACAGTCCCTTAGGACACTAACAAATACGTTTTGTCACCAAAGTTACTTCTGATTTTAGTTTCACTCCATAGTTTCAACCAAAATGAAAGCACAAAAATTGCAAGCATGTGAAGCAAAAGTAGCCATTAGCGAGGTGAAACGAGCTAGCTAGGCTTCAAGTTGAATATTTGTTTAGCATTGACTTTTCTTACAAAAATAATGATAACAATTGTTAATTGTTACTTTGGATCAGAGCATTTTTTGAAGTTGCCTTCATGATACATAATTAACAGGGTGTTTAGGATTGAGTTACAAACAAGTTTCAAAAGCCAGTAAGCCAATAAGCTGTTTGTGTAACTCAAAAGCATTTTTGGTTTTGGCCTTTCAATAAGGGTGGAAAAGCTGTTTTCAAGAAGTCAAAAATTCTGGCTTTTGGCTTTGGTTATTTTACACTAATAAGCTAAACTAAACACTTTTAAAAAACAACGTATTGACTTTTCCCACCACAAAAACTAATCCAAACACTTTTTAGAAACACATTTTCAAAAAGTCATAAATCAGTAAGCACTTCTGACTAAAAGCATTTTTGTAGTTAAATAAGCAATCCCAAACACCCTCTAAGAGTTTCCGCATATGGTCCGATTGATGTTAGTCCACTATACCGGACGGGTCCGGGTGGCACAAGTTGGCCACCCCTTTGTACTTTATGAATAAATAATTAAATAAAGAGAAAACTAGGTGATAAGGTGGAGGTTTGAAATGGTGTATGATCGTAGAAAAAGGTGGGTTTGAAAAAGATTATGCCTTACAATGATATGGCTTGATGATGTGATGGTTTGGAATTCTTGTTAAAATATATGACATTTCATCTAATTCGATTTACTTTGGGCTTGATGTGTCGTGAAGGGTATTGGGCCTACAGATTGTTTATTATTGGCTTATGAAAGTTAGCCCATCAGTGTATAATCTGGGGGTTCATTTGAGGTTTTAAAAGGTTCACTTATAAGGTTTGTCTGGTTCTTGTGAACTGGGTCGTATTTGTGTTTTGTGTTTTGTTTGTGTGTTTTCTCACACAGATTATTGACATGGCAAGATATCGTTCGTTGGATTGGATTATTCGTAAGCCGTTGGATCATGAAGGGTTTGCCTATATAACGAACCAGCTCTACGAGTTTCAGTTTTAGCTCATTTTTTGTTCTCTTTTGTCTTCTTTGTTCAGTCTCTCTCTAGGGTTTGTAATTAGGGTTTCTGGTGTAAGTTTCTTTGAGTTGTATTTTTTTTCTTATTATTATCAATCAACTACTGAACTTATTATTCATAGTTGATGTGAACTTTGTATTGTTTCTGATCTTAACGATTGTTAAGATCTTTGGTTTGGTTGGTGTTTTCTGGGTTGGTTAACTAATAAAAGTTTTGGTCACCGTTTTGTCGCTATTTCTGTGTCTTATTGTTTGTGGATGAATGTTTATTATTGTTTGGTTGATTGAGAGAGATTTGAGTTGTATACGTATTAGATTCAACTTTTTCTACATGGTATCAGAGCATAGGCTCTTGATCTTGGTTTGTTTTTGTTTTTTTCCGCTGTATTGTGTCGAGGATCTGATCTGTCTGTAGATCTGGTTCTTGTTCTGAAGATCTGTTAATAAGTTTTAACAGATCTGTTGGTTTGGTTGAAGGATCTGACCTTGATTATAGGTCTTGTCCTTCCTTATACTGGTTGTAATAGATTTGATCTCGTAGATCTTGTCTATTACTTGGATTTGGTATTCTTGTAGATCTAGGGTTTATTGTCAACCATTGTTGGCTGGAGGCTCTGGATCTTGTTCTGGTGCTGTGGTGTGGGCTTGGATAGCTGTGCTGCTTGCTCTCTGGTCTTGTAACCCTAAGTAAAGGTTACATGCTACGAGTTTCTGTGAGATTGTTCCATTCTCCTTGTTTTTTGTTGTTGTGTCTAGAGGCACTGACCGGGT
>JAUTDX010000535.1:0-110244 GCA_030844895.1 Ambrosia x helenae | reverse complement strand
TTTTTTAATTTTAAAATATTGTCATGGCAAACCATTGTAAAGCGTCATCTTTGTCCTCAAAATTTTAGTAATCGGCATTTTAATAACATCTCAAAAAATATCAATATTCAATATCTTTTTATTTAATTTAATTTAATTTAAAATATTATTTTTTATTGCAAATATGTTTTCTAAACATAGAAACTCCTTCCACACAATTTGAGTCAATATATCAACACTAAGAAAAATATAAAAGTGTAGTAGCAACAGTTATAACAATAGAGATTATAATGGTAACGTGTTGGGTTTTATGGAAGGCGCGAAACAAGAAGGTTTTTTAAGGCAATATTCCTAGAGTTTCAGATGTGGTTGCGTCTATTAAGGCGCTTTCATTCCTTTGGGTTAAAAATCGCTCTAGATTTAAACATATACTTTGGAAAGATTGGGTTTGTGATCCCTTGTATATAGTGTAAGGTTTTTGTGGCGGTCCTCATTTGAGGAGTCGCTCGTTTTAATGAAGTAAATGTCCAAAAAAAAAAAATAACAATAGAGATTAATTTTTAACTTCTAATTTTTTTTTTCCCAAATTTGTTTTTTTTTAAATAATATTGCATTTAATATTCAGCAAAATACGAAAATTACATCATAATAGAGGGTAGACGGGCAACAAGCTGCGCCGCCACCCCTTTCTGAATGCGAACCCTAGTCTACTAAAAACAAATCCTTGCCCCCCTGGGGATGAAACATTGCTGTGGACGACCCGTTGGACCCTGGTCAAGAAACGAATAGCTTCTGGCGCCAGGGAGCCAAAGGTGTCGAAGGCCAGAGGGATAAAGACATGTTGGTTATCTGCACAAGCTTTAGCGTGTTTATCTACTTTCTTTGATTCCGCCTTTCTCGATGCTTGCCCAGCTACGAACCCTGTTTCCCTTAACCCAACCAGCGGAGATACCCCGGTGAGGTCCACACAGGCATGTTTCCCCCTCTCCCACCCAAAGACAAGCAGGTCTGCGGGTCGCAAGGTGGATCTCCCTTCCGTGGGGTCTGTGAGGAAGTTTACAGGAGCCTCCTTTTTGGCAGAGATCCCAGCTCTTCTAAATCGTATAGAAATTACATTTCTTCTGTATAATTAGAAAAATCATTTTAGCAATTTCCCTCTAATCTTGGTAAAGATCGACAAACTTATCTCTAATCGAAGTAGAGACCCCTTTACAACTTACTCTACATCTAATATGTTAATGAACATGATGGTAAACCGATAAATTTAACAAATTCAAGAACATTAAACACAAATTTAACCGTGATGATAAACAACCAAATAAAAAAGTGAAACCGACTTGTTGAAGGTGTAACAAAGTGGGACACTTTAAAAGGATTGTTGTGTTAAACTTCCGGGAGGCAACAATGGTTCGGGTGGAGCCGGCCCATGTACTCATCCATCTGTACAAACGAGTATGCAATCTAAGTCCTGTTTAAATTTAACAAAAAAAATATAAATTGTTTGTTTGAGATAATATTACCAAGTAGATGCGAAAATTCAATACAACACATAAACTCAAAGTTTGATTCGAATGGGCTGTCTGATATCGGCCCAGTTAATGATTCGTTTGAACATTCTAAAGATTTTTTAAAACAAAAAAAAAGATAGTCACCATTCGAATCAGACCAGTTTTGTGTAGGCCCAAAAACCTTTTTTAATAAGTATATGGGCTTGGATATTTGAAAACAGAATGTGGGTTATGCATTAAGTTTATCGGATCAGGTAATTAAACAAGGCCCAATTGGGCTTGTGAACTTGGACATTCATTTTATTAATAAAAAAGCTTCCGGGCTATCCGAAAATGTAAAATGGGCTTCGGCCCAAGTGTGTCAAAGGCTTCGGCCTTGGATATTAAGCAAAAATAATCCATGGGTTTGGATGCAAATACGAGTATACTTCCGGGTACGAATATTAATTCGGATTTAAATTTTAATAATCACGTTTCCTTTATTTCTGAATCTTGTTATGTTCAGATGATGAATTTGCGTGGTGAGTAGACTCAGTTGCTACAATACATGTCTGTAAAGATCTATAGTATATGTTCGTAGAATGGGAAATGTGGTAAGTGGTAACTGAGCCTATCAAAGAAGTTGGGAAAATTAATTTTGTATTTAGGTTTGGAAAATAGTTATTTTTAGATTATGTGTTGTATGTTCTGGGCTTTCCGAAGAATTTATTGTCTGGTATTGTATTATAGAGTTAAACATGTCATAGTCTACTAAGAAATAACACTTTATCTTATCTAGATGGAACTTATGTTGGATTAGATTATTAATCTAATGGCATGTTTAAGTTAAATGTTTATGTTCCATTTGCTAATGAATCTGTTTGCATTGCTTCTTCTTCTTCCAATAGCAAAGTAAATATCATTTCTTATTTATGACACGCTAGATTATGAAATGTTAAGTATTAATAAATCCTGCTAAAAAAAAAAAAACATCCTTTGCCTCATTGATCCCACTCTAGTTTAGCTAAATTTTGTATCAAGTCCGTCTCAGATTATTAAAAAATAAATAAAAAAATAAAACCCATTTGGCACATTCACAAGTAAATGGGTCAAAATAGTCAACTCGCCAAAGAGGTGATAAGTTTTTTTCTCTCTCAAATCTCATGTCTGAATAAATTTACATTGATACGTCTTTACGGGAAAATAATAGGAAAGATTTGTCAACAACACGTGCATATGTTCACTATCATACCAGGTACATCTTTTAATCTAAATGCGACACAAAACTAAAAAAAGTATCATCGTTTATAAATTAAACAATCAAGTAATTAAAATTTGTGAAAAAAAAATCAAACAACTATTTCTTATTGATACAACACATCTGGAGTAAGTAGAACTATGCCTTTTTTGCCTCGGCCAGTAAAGCTTCAAGTTCTCCCTTCCTATGTAACTTGACGGTATCTGCACCAAACCACAAAACGACACTACATGTTATACGGCTCTACTGAATTCAACGATGAATAAATGTATATGTTGGAGCATCTGGGATGGTCGTGTAAGTGCTTCATCTATGAATAATGTATAGATGATTAGATATATGTCTGTCTATAACTCCATATTCATAATGTAAACCAATCTACAGCTCTACTGATCAGTGACGACGTTTACATATGACAACTAGGACAGTCATACTTGTTTTGGAAGTGAATCTGACCTACAAACTAAATAAGCAAATTGCTAAATCATGTGTATACTATATGATTTTGGTTTCATGTGATATTAATTAAACACATGTGATTACCGATCCTAACACAAACAATTTTCCTGCATCTTTAAATGAGAAAAAAACATGTTTGCGTAATCATGCATAATGATATCCAGAGATAACGAAAAGGACAGGAATAGTTGATAGATGAGGTAGCAAAAAGGATATGGTAAAGAAGGTACCTGTACAACCGCCTATGTGTTTGCCACCTGTTATAAAAAACGAGATAAATGAACATATTAGAAACTGAAGCGGAAATAATACTAAATGCTACCGTAAACCAGTTTTATATCTATTTTTCATTTCAAAATTTATATCGATGTCAGTTTGGTTAGATTCTCATAACGCCTTGTCCATTTTTTTCTTTTAAACTTTATAAGCAAAATGGGTGAGTCAGACAGATTGGGTTAAATATGATTACAAAAATACATCAAAAAGATGTAACAATTATCAATTATCACTACAATGATAATTCAAATCTTTAGGAGGTTGTATGCACTACCGCACTAAAAATACACTCTTGTGCAATTATAACCCATTTGACTTGTTCCCTTTTTGACGATCTTTTATTGACCCATAACCCAACTCAACCCATACACATTCAATGGGTTGAAATCGCCACGTACCCACATGTAGTACACTTTATATCATGCAAATTGGGCGCACCATGCGTACAACTAAAAATTTAGGCAATAACTGCTATGATCGAGGCCAGTTAAGCATACTTAGTTCTCAAGTGGAAAACTACATGAGATTTTGATACATCTCCAACATACCAATAAAAACATTTGGAACGGTATGCTGCCCAGTAATCCGTTCAAGAACCTTTTGTAGCTGAGGTCCTTGTGCACCTGAAAAAAGAAAAAGTGCATTCGGTATTTCAAAATATCAATTTATTTCAGATATTGTAACTCCAATCTTTAAGCGCATCTAATAGTTATATGGCATGTTGGGTTTGGTCAAAGAATCTCAACTGCAGGTAGATGATGTATACACCTTTAATTCACATTTGTGGTTGAAATAAAAATGTTTCCCTACACCAAAAATCTCCAAAATTAACTTAAGAAGACTAGTTGTAGTGGGCGTGAAACCCACTCCAGCTCAACCCTTTAACACCCATGAATGCATGCGGGAGAGAAAATAGGTGACGCCATGATGGTAACAAACGTGACTCGCGAGGGTTATGCGTGAGCGAGAGTGTTTATCATTTTTTTAGTCAATCACATCACACATCACCCACATTTTTAGTTAATTACTACACACTTTTTAAGGGTGTAATTAGTTTAAGCCCGACTGTCTACCTGGCGCAAGAACTTTGGGGCTTTTTGTTAACCCACTACATATAGTCTCAGAGGCCGGTTTACTTGAAAGGGAGGGTGGGCCTGTGCCCATGCACCGTCCGGCCGAGACCAGCTCATATTACAGCCCATCAAAGTAGTGTGTTACAGCCTATCAAAGTAGAAGTGCCACAGGCCACAACCCAATACCCATATTTGAAGTATTAAAGTGGCCTGGCCTGGCCCAGCAATATTCATACGCCATATTAACGTCAAAAGAGAACCCTTTAGTTGCTGCTAGCTGTATTGTAAAAAGCGCGCTTGAGGCGCACTTAAGCGCAAAGCGCATCTAGGCGCCACTCTGTGCGCCTTATGTAACACTAGGTGAGCATTGTACAAAAAACGCAAAAATTGTTATACAAGTAGCTAAAAAGGTTGTACATTTAAGTTAAATTATATATAAACCTCATTTGTATCTATATTTTGGGTAAATGATGCTAAAAACCTATAGCATGTATATAAAAAATTATATAATCGTCTTGCGCCTCGCGTACAAAAAGCTCACTGCTTTTGCGCTTTGCGCCTCGGTTTTAGACCTCATCGTTTTTGTGCGCTTCGCGCTTTTTAAAACCAAGGCTGCTAGCTTAGTTACATTGTACAACGAAAAGAAAAACAAACGATCGTAGAAGGAATGAAATAAGAAGAAAAGAGAAACGACACGCAGGATCAACAAACAAAGGAAAATGTTGACTTCAACTTTTAACACATGTTTTCCAGGGTTTTTAAACTTCGTAAGCGAGAAATTGGTAAACCTAATCCGACAATCAGAGTTGCTTAACCTATTTTTAACCGACCCGTATTGTGCCCCCTACAAAAAAAATTCCGTATCCGCCACTACATACATAGTCTAACATTGCAAAGCCTCTAATTCATTTTCAGAAATCTTTTCTATTAGGTATAAACTCAAAACCAAACCCTAATTACAAGAACAAAATGCACCAAACCCTAATCTAATAAACTCCTAAACCCCAAATATATATATAAAAAAAATAAAAACAACAGTTACTTACCCATCTGGTCCAATTCAACAACGAGGGGCTCAACACCAAGCCGATTAAACAAAGATTTCACCTCAGAACAATATCTTCATAATCAAAAAAAAAAAGAAGCCCATTTCAAAATTTTAAAAAATAATAATAATAAAAAAATAGAAAACATAGTTGGGACATACGAACACCAGGTTTTGGAATAGACAACAATTGGGTTATCAGTGACGGTTTTCTTGATAGACTCTTCTAATCTAGATCCAAAGGAAGCAGTCATGGCGTGAATCTTGAAGGCAGTGTGTTTTCTGATGGTTAAGAGTCTGTTGGATGATGGTTTGTGAGGGTTAATGGTGAATGAAAGGGATGAAGGATAGAGAGAGAGAGTTGTGGTGGTTGTAGAGAGAGAAGCAGAGGTAGAGGTGGTTGTAGTAAGCTGACAAGTTGTTGCTGCTGCCATGGATGCTTTGGTCTGTGTGTGTGTGTGTCAGTGTGTGCTTTCTGTGAGCCTTTTTTTATGAGGATCAAGATTCAAGGGGCTTTTTGTTGGTTGCCTTTACGTCTGGTTGAACCTTTACTTTGAGTGAAAGATAACCAAAGAGACCAAATTATTATTGTGACAAAATGTTGCGTGCTTTATTTCTTGGTAATTAAAGATCATGACTTATTAGAGCATCCATATGGTGAGGATTGAGTTCTTATACGTCATATTATCTGATTATCATGTTACATCATTGTTATGAATTACAATCATTTCAAACTTACTTTTTTTTCCTACATCCATAAACTATATCAAACATGCACCTCATTATAACAAAAAAAGAAATAGAAAATAAAATATCGTATTTGTGTGTGGGACCCTCTCTCCCTCCAAAACGGACCGTCCACTCTATCGGACCAACACCCTCAAACCACATTCCAAATGATACCTACAACAGTGCTCCTTCCACTCTCACAAGTTTGGAATTTCATACGTGTCCAGAATGGTTGCATTATGGATGCTCTTAGACGAAGTTCAAGCCATTCACTGGGTAGTAGAGCTTATCGGGTATTTGATAGAAGAGCAAGGTCAAGAAAAGATTAGACGGGGTTCAAGTACATAAGACGTGATGCCGGAATTGAATGTGAATTGATAAGAACTTTGTTGAAATCTTTGGTTTGAATTGGAGACTTTGACTAACTAACCGGTCTTGAGTCATTTGATCGCTTCGGTTATCTGAATCAAGACATTATGTATTTATATAATATTACAAAGGCACCACTACACAAAAGTATAAAAAAGAAAACGAGGTGTGCACATTGAAAAGGAGATATGGTTGGACAATTGCCTCTAACCGGACCGCATCACGAACACCTTTTTGCACATTGAACATTAAGTTAAAATTTGAACCATTAGAGGGTGAACAATGTATAAGTCTCAGTTATTACTTCTAGACTTCACCGAACTTCTAAACTTCATGACTAGAAGCAAAACGAAGACTTACCACGCTTCTTGTAATCGTTTTGCCTTATGTGAGCTTTTTATATAAAAGAAAAAAGTTGAACAAATGATCAATGTACACATTTGAGCAGATGTAGACATGTAGTAAAAGGGGATGGTTGACAATTACATAATCATCAAGGATGGCTTAAAAGGGGAGTATTTTGAAGTCAGGGCTTTAGGCCCCCAATTCAATAGGGCCCCCAAATTTTTAGTGTTCTAGATGGGAAACGAGGCATACTTAGGCAACCCATGTGTGCTATGACTGCAGACAAGATTAGGAGTGTAACGTATACATGCATGATACTGCACAACATGATTTAAATGACGACGGGAAAGTTTTCTCACTATTGCACATCCCGGATTCTGTCGTGCAACCCGTTTTTGACAATGATGCCCTCCGCAAGTTGATGGATCGGCATGCGCATTTTCGACTTCGATTTGATCTTGTGACACTTCTTGCAACTCAAGATCTACCATACCTCAAAGTGCAAGATGAAGAATAGTTTCATTTTATATCTATGTTTTTTTTTCTTTATTTTTGAATTATGTTTTTCTGTTTAATTAGAATTATTTTTTTTAATTTGAATTATGTTTTTTTTCAATGATGTAACATTTTTAATTTTAAAATAATGAAATTTAAAGTTTAATTAGATTTAATTGTTTAATTTACTTTAAATTAAAAAAAGGTTCTAGGGTACTTTGCCTAAGGTGCCGCTTGTGTTTTGATAGTACTAGGCTACTTAGGTGTGAAATTGACATGACACTGCAAGATTGGCTTGGGCTAGGGTACTTGCCTAGAATGACCCTTTCCCCTGCCATTTAGTGTTAAGAGTCTGCCTAGTATGGCTGGTAGCATGTTGTAGATGTTTCAATTCAAGACAATTTCCCATCTAGGAAACACTAGATGACTAGATCTAGCATGATTTATTGTTCGCGGTGTATATGTACAACTACAAAAGCAGTGATGTAATTTAAATTAACAATAAATTGAAATAGATACCAGAATACTGAGCTAGAAATAACAAGAGAACAGTGAAATTGTGACTATGATAAAGGTACCAAGCGAGGATCTGTGAGACGTGGAAGACCAGCACGAGCTCCTAAAGCTCGACACGCGATAGCTGCCTGTGATCATTTATACAGAAAAAAACACTGATGAGAACATAATTTGAAATGTAGTCAAACTCCAATATGGACAAAATGACTTGTCTTTTATAAAATATAAGCTATATGCACCCGGGATTTTAAGAACATGACCTTGTGAAGGAAATCATGTTATCAAACTTTCATCATTTGGGTAGTTAAACCATAAAGGTTTATAGATAGCCGTGTAGTGATTGTGTGTATAGCAGTGTTATATAGGAGCTCTATATAGAGAGTTTAATATCACACACAGATACCTTATAGACACAGTATGTCATTTTGCGAACCTGATATGTGGCACATAACAAGTATAATTGACTGTATGCGACTAATCATTTTTTTACTACTGGCACAAGTGATTAACCCATAGTACAGTTTGCATGCCAATTTTTTTAAAAATAGCTCACATGGAAACAAAATTTAAACTAGTATTCAAACCTTTTATAAAGAGTTCGAGTGACCTAAGCAGCGCTGCAAATGAGCCTGAACGTAACTCGAGCAACTTGAGCTCAACTCAGGCTCAAGCTTGTTCAAGTCGAGCTTTTGGCAAGTTTGAGCATACAACCAAGCTTGAATATATAACGATCGTTGGTTTATTGTTATTCAACTAAATCTATAAAGGTTATTGACTTGTGGTCAATTTTGTTATAAGAGATTACACAGTTGGAATGAGTTGTGTGTGTGTGTTCGAGTTTTTCTAAGCTGAAGTCAAGCTTTTGTTCCTGCTTCACTCATTTGAATCCCTGTCTAGAATGCTAGATTGACCAATTATGAAACTTGGTTGTTATTAAATGATATTTACCAATCCTTTTAAACTATCAAGCCCAAAAAAATGAAAATTGGTTCAAGATTTTCAATACGTGGTTGGCCTTATATAGTATTATCCCAAACAAAACTAGGATAAATTTGATGACCGTAAATTTTCACAACCAAAGCTTGAATGTACTAACCACTTGAGCTGCAAAAGGTAACATCTGCTCTGGTGACTTATTGGTGCAAATACCTACAGATATCATGAACGATAAGAGTTGTCAATTTGATCACCTGCTTGGAACACTTGGTGATTAGCTTTGTTACCATCTAGTTTCCATCACTTCATAATCCGATTTCACTTTTGACCTTTCGAAAAATTAAAAGCTTAGCCTTATGAGATTAAGAGGGTGTTTGGGATGGCTTTTTGAAAAATAGATTATGCGTTTTGTTGCAGTAGGGATGGAGCTGCTTTTAGATTATTGCGTTTTGGTAACCTATTAAACGCAAATAATCTATTTTTATAAACCTTCCCAAACACTAAAACTGATTACCTGCATTTTCAAAACGCAATAATCTAAAAATCCATTTAAAAACTCAACCCCAAACACCCTCTAAGTGTGACATAAATGTTCCCATCTATTTTTTCATTAATGTCTTTACTTTTAACAATAAAAATTTACATAAGAAAATAAAAATAAATAATTTAAAAATTGATGAAATGAACTGATTATAAATACGCACCATACAGGACAGCTCCTATAAATGCATCCCCAGCACCCGTTGTATCCACGAGCTCAGACTGTGGTATCTTTTCAGCAGTACCCAGGAATAGCTTCCCACACACGGACCCAACTCCCTTTGCATGCAAACTTGTAAAGTCCTAAAGCAAAGTAAAGTTGCCCCACTATTATTGTTACAATTATTAACTTCTCTCAAACGGTATATGAATTTCAGTTGTACTATTTACGGCTTGCTACAAAATTTGTTACACTGTTATGATTAGAGTTGGCAAGTTAGGCGGGTTAGGAGATGAGATGAAATTGTCATGTTTTAGTCAGGTTGATATGTTGACTATAATCATAAAAAACTATTATTATAGTAATAATCAAAATTTTTGAATCAAAAGATTTAGGAGGCCGTATCCATTAAAAGTAGACGTTGGGCGACTTTCAACCTGTGACATACTGACATGCTCCTCGGTTAGCTAAAACTCTTTTATCAACCCACTCATAAACAGGTCGCAAAAATAAGATGCATATAAATCTAGAACAAATAGACGCACAATATTTAAAAAAACATGGGATATATAATAGTTAAGGCTGTAACTACCGATGAAACACATGATGGCCTAGCGGTGCTACTGTCAGATTGGCACTTCAATTTCTCTACTAAATCATCGATATCTATTTCTTCAGCTTGAACACTCTCTCCTGGAAGTGAAATATATATCAAAAGCTGTGTTATATTGTAATGAATACTAGTTTACTACCAAATATAGAATAATTTATATACACGCCTTCCACACTTCTCTGAAGCATTATACAACCGTCTGCACCTAAAGTTACAATCACAAACTTGAGCTTAGGCAGCCTTAAAAGCATGGAAACAAGTGCACTTGGAACTGTTGGTGCTCCAGTCCATGTCTGAAAAAAGTAGTAAAACTAAAAACAATTTAAAAAATACAAATATACATTCCGGTATTAAAACTCCAACATAGAATTATACAAGAAATAAACCCATACTTGACTACAGAGAGAAGGATCAAAAGTCTGCTGCAATAGTGACAGAGCACGGACAATATTATTTGTTATCTTTGAATAAACCCTACGTGCTCTCATTGAAAAAACAGTTAAGCCCCTCAAGGTTTTTCGTGATAAATTCATTCCTTGAAGGTTTTTTGTGTTTATCAAAAATATTTATTTTACCCATGGAATCGGTTTGCGGAACTGCAGGGAACTTATCTACAGCAAAGAAAAAAAAACTCACTTTAAGCCCTAGAAATTTTCCACTTAACATTTTGCTACAGATAAGTTCCCTTACTGCAGGGATTATTTACCCCTATACTTTTGACTATGACCCAAAAGAAATCGATATCACAATAAAAGTTGAGGGATTTGAACCTTTTCATAGGGAAAGTTATAGGTTTTTTTAAGAGGAAACCCAACAATTTGCAGTTATACATGGAAAGGAAGATACAAAAGGTAAATTTTGAAGGCATTAGTAGCTTGCCTGGGGAAATTTTGCCGAACACACAACATAATCCGATAAACTTAAAAGATCATCCAGTCCTTCCCTTGGTCTTTCAGCATCAACTAAAATAGGTATTTTTCTTCGATTTGCCTGCACTGGTGAAATGAACAAGGATGGTTCATTTCCATTTAAACAGACACTTAAGGGGTGTTTGGATTTGTGTTTTGGGACTCATTATTAACTACAAACTAATCACTTTCTAAAGCACATCCAAACACCCCCTAAATGACCCTGGACAGATAAAACTAAAATTGATACATTAGACTAATTTGGAGTATTTATGCCATGCATATTACAAGCTAAACAGGGTTTAAAATGTCATAAATCACCTAATATTTACCTCATGTGCAAAAAGTAGAGCAGTGTCATGCAAGCGCACATCAAAATAAACAAGCTTTACTCCTGCCAATGCAGCTAACAAAGTTGAATTGGAGATGTCATCAGGAACCATTGGAGGCGAGCCTGGAGTATGAATACAAGTCCGAGTTTTCCTGGATACATATAAACCAATAAACCATTCCACAAATGAAAACACACTTTTATGTTATGCAGGTTTGGATTCAACTCCCTACAAGCGTTGAAACAGTTTATGAAAAATACGCGGTTATTTTATTTAACGCTAACAGCAAAACTTCACAATATTCTATGATACCCCGTATAAGAACAAGTTCAAATGCTTTTCTGTTAGCAGAATATGGTCAACCATATAGTCAAACCAAATATGTCCTTCACAGAAGTAACTATATGAGAAGAGAAGAGAAGAGATGCTTACGTTTGATTGTCCACAATCACATAGGTAAATGGTGAATTTCCCTCTTCAGAAACCTGCAAACAGAAAATTGTAAGTTAATGTATGCAAAAGGAAGAATTCCTAAAGCAGATGCTATAAAAGAATGTGGTACAGCCTGTTGATAAAAGATCATCATATTAGTAAGAACAAAGAATAAGGTGGTGATTAGTTAATAATCAAAAGCTTTTGTTAATATCAAGTTATCAACGCAGGGTAAGGCATAAAAGGGAGGTCATAAGTCATTAGTACGCAACAAAATTAGCCATACGCAAGAAACTCATGCTTTGTAGACTTGAACCATGTGTTGTTTACTGCTTCTACCTGTTGTGCATGGACAAATTATGTGGTGCACAAATTCCCCCCGATTTAATAAACAAGTTATATTCGGACTATCTTATACAAGTTCATTACCACAAAAAAAGATACATCTACACCATCAGCTTTTAATTCCTCCAATATTCCTCTCCCTTGAGCATCATCGGCGACCTGATAACGTAACACATGAAAACATCAAAAACCTTCATAATAGCTCAGTGAAGAAACATAAACATATACATGGATCTAATATCAATCCATCAGCATATGCATGCATACCTTGGATATTAACCTTGCGTTCAATCCTAAACGCGCTGCACAAGTTAGAGCATTTCCTGCATTACCACCTCCTTGTACCTATTAACGCGTGTGTTAGAATTATAAGATGGTAAAAATTGTGCAAGATATTCCTGTTACTTCTACAACAATGACTGTAGTAGGATGTGCAAATACAAAGGATCGGATTTTCGAAACATATCTCACAACACCAATTTCATTTTGAGTAAGGGACCACTATAGAAGACGACTAATCAATTTCCTTATATAAAACTGTGAATCCTCAATCAAATACAAAAAGCAAACGGAAAGGGAAAGGGCGAGGAAAGAACTATATGAGCATTGATCACAAATTCACAAGTATAATTGACCATGCATAGTGATTATTGGGATAAGCTTGAGGTGTTGATATTTCTACACCACAAATAACAAACAATTCATTACATGAATACAGGAAACCTTTCACGCGTTCTTCTTCTCTTAGTTTTAGACGTCTAAACACAGAATTTCTCTCTCGACCACTGAAAACCTCACAAATTATTAAAACAAATGATTCACAAACTTTTGAAATATTGATAATTCAACTACAAAAATCATAATCAACCACCTGGAAACATATAAATATCCATCTAGAATGAGTACCTTTAAGCTAGTGCTTCGGATCTTATCATCCGGATTAGGGAACTCAGCCACAGTAGCCAAGAGATCCACTCCCACACCACCAAATCCAAGCTGTATTGTTCACACACACACACACCACAACATTTCACTTTCAATTATACATATCAAACTAATTTGACAATCAAGATGAAAACAATTGAACAAAAAAGATGATAAACACGTACCACAGTTGGACTCTCAACCTGCGTCACCGTTGACAACATTTTAGCCCTAAATCTGTGCACACTGAAATAAATAACAGTCACACACACATATGTAAACATATAGTTGTAGGAATTAATCAATAAAAAAGGAAGAAATGAATATTAATAACCTGGTTGAGGTTGTAGAGGGGATACGTGAAGGGAAGGAGATAAAGGTGGGAAGCAAGGAATTGGTATAGAATGTGGATGCCATTGGACGCGTGTTAAACACAATGATGATGTCTGGTGACTTGTAAATATATAGGATAGGAGGAGAAGGGAGGGGAATGTGAATGCAGGTCGTAGCCGTTTATTCTGGTTTAGTGGAGACAGAGGTCAGGGTCCACTATGCTATCTATATCTAGACTAGATTACGCAAGTGTCACTCACTAGTGGGCTTTTACCTTTTTCACATCCCATCACCCAATAAGAAGATGATTATTATAGCTAGGTTTAAAAAAGTTTAGACAACCACTAGAATTGCCCAGTGTGCGGTGACAAAGGTGTTAAGGTGTACACCCCTCATCCAAGGGCTATCGTGTTTGAGTGTCATTAGATTTGGTTATAGATCCAAGGAGGGAGGGGCGTCATATGGTGAAAAATCCGGGTATGCTCTTTTGCATTAATCGCAGTCCGCCCTACCAGCACACCACCTGTGAACCCCTTTACCGGCAGCAATACATGTGCCTCTCTCTCTCTCCTCTGCACATCTGTCTCTCTCCTCTGCAAACCGTGAAATATCTCACAGAAATGGGGTACCAGCCTCTTTGCTGGTAGGGCCCTGCCCTCCCTTATAGTAGTGTAAAATCATATTATAGATGTTTAAAAAAATAGACAAAATTAGGGGTGTACACACGTTGGTTTGGTTTTAGGCCCTAACTTAACCATAATCGAAAGCTTTAATGTTAGGTTGTAACCGACCCACAATTTTCGGTTAATCGGTTATGGCTTAAGATAACAATCGGTTCAGGTAACCCAGTTAATTCGGCTACAGGTTGGTGTAGTTGCTTGTTGTGTTTCATGTAGGCAAGTGTAAATACTTGTATTATTCACTTACAAATAATAATTAAAACGACCAATAAGTCCAACTCAATTGGATATTTTGTGTAGTTTGTCTCTGTTTTTGGTTTTTGTTTGTTAGCTCTCGTTCCAGCTAACAAGCTTGGTTTCTATACTTAAGTCTAAAACAGACGGAAATAACTGGAGAATAAGCAAGTGAGAATGTATAGTTGTGAGAATAAGAAATGGGAAATGAATAAGAAATGGGAAATAGAAAGTTACAAAGGTAACAAACACTATTTTTACATGTGTTATTATTAAAAAGGAAAAAGAGATATGTATTACTTTAAAAATGGATAATAATGATTTAATTTATGGAAACAAAGATGAGGAAAGATTGAGCAGATATGAACATATACATCATCACAACTACTATACTATCCAGCTTGAGCTTCCAATTGTAATATAATTAAATTAAATCAAGATTGTCCAAAACTACAATCCCTCATTTTACCCCAAATTATAATCATCAAACATCATACAACAAACCCTAAAATCAAACCCATTTCCAAATCGCTTTCTAAACTTCATCGATCGCTTCTGTACACTTCAAAATCAACACTCTTTTTCACCTGCTAGAACGAAGCTTCACTCCAGAAAGGCTTTGACAACAGTCCACCGTGTTCACTCATACTTCCCTTTGATCTATAAAACAACGGTTTGCTCCTAACCGTCCTAAGTGGGCCCGACCTGTTCCCATGACTAATGGGCAACGCACCCCCGACCCTGTTGTCAAAACTCGAAGCTGAAAACGCTCTGTTTTCTATATCTTCAAGTGGGCCCGAGCTATACTCCATTGTTATGAATGATGAAGCCTGACCGAAAGTCAATCGTGGGGTGGCCCCGCCACCAGCATTCCACCAACTGCTGTCTGACGGAGCGTGGTCTCCCTTGAAGTCTGAGTCAACCACTGAAGAATCTCTTTGAGTTGAGTTGTCACCACCTACTTCATCTTTGTCGTTGTATATGAGCTTCAAGGCTTGAACTACTTCACCCATGAATGGTCTTTGTGCGACCTCTGGGTGTACGCACATGGAAGCTATTGCAGCTACTTTTGCCATGTCATCGAAGTCATAGGTCCCGGATAAATTGGGGTCTACGAGCTGTTGTAGACCTTCTCTGCTTGTGAGAAGCGGGCGGGCCCATGTCACGAGGTTTTCTTCGCCTGGAGGTTGTGCCATGTCAACGGGTTTCCGTCCCGATAGAAGCTCTAACAGCACAACACCGTAACTGTAAACGTCACTTTTCACTAGTAGGTGACCTGTCATTGCATACTCCGGGGCCACATAACTGCAAATGATATAACAGAGGTTTTAAGTGATTTGTAAGATAACTGATCATTCATAATGAGGTAGAAGACTATCAATAGTTCATGAATGGGTAGTCTAAGTACAGTCCATGCAACAAGTTTTTCATTTCCGTCGCGGACCCCATTTTGATAAATGGACATAATTAGCATTTTCAGAGTATGTATAGGCATATTTGAAAGAAAACATACCCGAAAGTTCCCATGACACGAGTAGAAATATGACTACTTCCTTCTGTAGCTTCTCTAGCTAATCCGAAATCTGATACCTTAGGGGTAAAATCGTCTTCTAACAAAACGTTACTGGCCTTAAAATCACGATGAATTACACGGGGATTAGAATCCTCATGAAGATAAGCCAATCCTCTTGCTGCCCCAAGAGCGATCTTTAACCGTGCATCCCAGTCAAGAGGTCCTTTTTGCTTATCCACACCTGAAACATCCACGCATCGATCTTTAAATTATTAACATTTTTAAATAATCCACATGGTCAAATATTAGCGTTCCACAAGTTACAGATTCTCCTTATCATAGAAGGGTGTTACAATAATTTGATAATACTGAATGGGACGCCGTAGGTATTTCCAAGAGTAGAGGTGGCAAGTTCGGGTCATTTATATATAAACGCATATAATAATATGTTGTATAGCTAAAACAAAACACGTTGAAAGTGGTCTTAAGTTTACTTTTAAGGCATTAAACCGCCTAAACTTTTTATTCAAAAGATTATATTATTAGTAAAATAAAAGGGGTTTCAGGTCAACACAACTTGCTTTGACCTGAACCAAAAAAAAAATAGCCTGCTTTTACCCAGCCAAGTTTGGGTGACAGCCAAACCAGGTATGGGTCAGTGTTGAAAAAGGTCAAGGTGCTAGGTCTGGTTGTGACGACCCACAAACACTTTATTGACTTTTTTAAAATATATACAAATAATCAGTACATTAGTTATGATTACAAAAACAACACTATTACAATAATAATCTAACTACTTGAATAAATCAATTAAGATGTAGCACACATTAAAAACATACTTTGTCCAAATTTCAACCTAACTGACCCATTTCCTTTTTAACTAACAATATTTTTGTTTTATCCATTTGAGATAAATTACACCTGAATTAACCCACTTATAAGTAAACGGATCATATTGCCACTCAAGATAAATAAACTGTTTCGAAGGATTGTCATACCATGCAAATGAGACTCAACGCTGCCATTTGGAACAAGCTCATAAACCAAGCACCGTGTCCTTCCTTCGATGCATATACCAATGAGTTTAACAAGGTTTCGATGATGTAACCTGCTTAACATCTCGACTTCTGCAATGAACTCACGATCCCCGTTTTGATTATTATCTCTATTAAGCAATTTCACAGCAACTTCACTTCCATCTTCAATAATCCCATGATATACACACCCAAACCCCCCTTCACCCAATATTTTTCTTGTACTGAATTTTTCAGTAGCCTTGTCCAGCTCAGCGAATGTGAAGGTTTTCACTGAGAGGAGGGATGTTGGCATGGCAGAGAAAACAGATAATGTTGAGTTTGATGGATCACTTGATAACATTGCTCCAAAACCTGCTAGAAAAAGGCGATGTTTATAAGAATCAATGGGCAAAAAGAAATTTAAAAAAAAAAACAATTTGACATAGATATGAGAAAATCATCAAATCGGGGCAAAAGTCAAAACACTTTTTTTCTTTTCCTTTTGAGTATTACAGAAAGCTAATGTGTTAATTATCATTATTAAAATGTAAATTAATAATCGAGCTATTTTAGCAAATAAATTTATGTGTTTGTATGCATTTTACTACACTTAGCAAATAAACTTCCAGGCTGTTTCACATATCTTCAGTTTAGCTAATATTTTTAATTTGACCCTAAGGAAAACCCCAATCAACACATTAACCAAGAAATGTTACGAAATTTTCACACGCAGTTTGAAACACTAAATCAAACAAGCTGCAGTTAAGAAGAATCTTGTTTATGGTCACTTTCACACAAATAAAAAACGTAATCACATTCAAAGTAGTTTTAATATGAACAGAATTACAGAAAGCACACGAACCAGAAAAGAAAACTTCGTTATTACTGAAAAGAAACTGTAAAGGTCAAAATGATTTTGAAATCTAAGAGATATACAAGACCTACCACGTCTCTTGCTGGTTGGTGCTGTAAAAACAGGGCCGACTGCAGTTGATGATCTACCTATCTTTCTGTACTTAACAAAAACAGAAATTGCCGCACAGCAAACAACCAAAAGTACTACTGCAGACAAAACAATCACAAAAATGGTTCTAGGGTTCATTTTCTGACTTTTTCCTACAAAAGTTGCAGTGATAGGGTATTGTCGATTTCCAGGACTTCCATTCGGTCCATTTCCAGGGAGCTCTCCATATGGTGGTGAAGAAGGAAGCCCTGAAATTAACTTTATGTAATTAGAACCGTATATTAAGAAAACAAGCAAAAATTTGTAAAAATGGTGTGCCTTTACCTGGATAAGTAATATATACCACCTCATAATCTCCAAAAAGGGTTCTGTTTAGTGCAAGTTTTTTCCGCCAGAATCTATCATAAGTGAGTAAAGCAGTTGTATTATCAAATTTCTCTCCAAGTGGAACCAAATTAATATCAACTGCTGTTTTATCCTGATCTTGACTATCAGCACTGGCACCTGTTATAACCACTTGACTTTGTGTCAAATATGTGCCTTGGGCAATCTCGATTTCTAGCTCATTAACAACTGGAAATACAGCATAGACAGATACTTGCAGAAGTAGTCTGACTTTCATAGGAAAAACACAACCGCAAGGTGAGCCGATGGGAGTTGAAGTGAGTGGGTCCGTACAGGTTTGGTCACAACCTGTCAGAGATTATGGTGAAAGAAAATTTAGTTATTTTATTGATTCTGTTTTCCAGATCTTCTCGGATGTCGGATGTAAGAAATACGACAAACACCATACATGTTGATTCACATTTTGTGTTTACGACTTTTGTTGTGTGGTTTTGCATCGAAGAAGAGGCCATTTCAGGTGATAAGAAACATAGAAATAAAACTATCGAGTCAAGAAGGAACATTAAAATTAAAAAGAAGAAACAAACCCAACCATAAAAATACATGCACACGTGGACAAATAGATAGGATTGCCATCTAGCCATCGACATTACTGGTTAAGATTAATAGTTCGTCTTCTTATATAAACGATTTCCGTTTGTGGAATTAAGTGTGAATTTATTAGTACACACATGAAAAGAAAAGGTTTCTTGTTGGTATTTGATTATATAATAATTAGTGTCTGATAAAATAAGACAACATTTCTAGAATGATACAAGTATATTGATGTATAGATTCACAAGACTGCTTACTGGTTCATCTTAAACTTATACATGTCATACAAATTTATTTTTTAAAACTTCGAATGAGTTAACATGATTCATGAGACTTGTGATGATGAATCTGATTTTGATTAACAAATTGTCAACAATGGTGTGCTAAAATGCCAATTAACAAGAGGATAACACATTTTCCCAGCCAAATATTTGGAAGGACAAAACTTCAACCATAAAATGTGTTCCAAACTTCCAATGAGATCACAATATATATGTGTGTGTGTGCAGAAATGCAGCATCTTTATACTGATAAATAAATAGACTTGTATACCTGGTAGAGGGGATGGAGATGGAGGGATCACATGAGTGATCTTCCCACGATGAAAACGATGGCGATGTCGCCGTGAGCTGCGCACAGTGGGACCCGCAATAGGACCTAAATTTCAAAAGAAAATTTTAGCAAGCATATCACTAAAAAAATCATAACAAACATGCCACCTGCAATTACCATGAATTGTTGGAGAAGGAGCAGGTACAAATGAGGGCCTCGTAAAGGGCTCAGGTGGAAGTGCAAATGATGTTATAGCTGGAACAACTGACGAACTCATTGACATTAACCTCACTGAAAATAGAAGGAAAAAAAGGTAACTGTTTCAGCACCGTATATGCGAACACCAAATTCATTTAATAAGACAGTAATTCTCAACACAAAATGCAACAGACCTAAAAAATGAAATTGAAATAAGCAATTACTGAATGTTGTGTAAGTAAATATTATACGTAGGCGATTAATGGTATGTGTAACATATGGACACCAATAAAACTGATTTAGATTAGCAAACCAGGCCTTTAATCCATTAGGGAAAGAAAATGAACACGTGAAACATCATCATACAACTGTATCTTAATATTAACAAATGAATACTTCGCTTCATTCAATTTAAAGCTAAGCAGTTAATGAGGTAAAATATCGGATATCATCTTAATATTAACAAATGAATACTTCGCTTCATTCAATTTAAGGCTAAGCAGTTAATGAGGTAAAATATCGGATATCGGTGAAGGACTGATATTTGAGATATAGGTTATCGCGGTGAGATATCGATGGGATATCAGCAATTTTTATATCATGCAAAATCCATACATATAGCAATTTAACACTAACAATTCATTATTCTCTCATGCCATTAAGAAGTTAACCTTTTACAACTTGCAAAACACTAACAATTGTAGAAAGTGGAAACTTGTTAAGACTTAAAACACTAATATTTAACACTAACAATTAACAATTGAGACTTAAAACAGTAATAACAACTATAAGAAGCAAGACAAATGGAAGAACTAAGAAGAAAAACACCATTATCGGGAATATCGGTGATATATCGGTCAAATATCGGCCAATATCACCGATAATATTGGTACCGATATTTTGTACCGATATATCGGTTGATGACAGATAACCGAGATATCACCGATATATCGGCCGAGTTAACTACTTAGATTTAAAGTTTTTCGCACTTTATCGTGCATCACATGTACTTTGCAGTAAGTGGTGATTCGGCATGTAGCAGCCCATTTATTAAGCAGATTGAAACGAGATGAAGAATTAACAAAAGAATACAAACAATAACAATTTTACTATTCAAGTCGTATATTTCAATCTTTGGATATGGTATGTATGAAATTTTTACCTTTGAGATGTTCAAACCCATTTTTTTTCACAAACATAGGTTGGCTTGGCAGCAGGGAAGGAGACAGATTGATGTTCAGGAAAGGAATGCCTGTAAAAGGAAATAGACAAGTTAACGCAACCAGATAATATAGCACCATGTTGTGATAAAATCAAAGAGTAAAGGCAAGTTACTTAAATGCAAGTAAATAACCATCGAACATTACAAGAAATACATATACTTATTTCATCTTTCACAGAGATTGTTCATCTTTTTTAAGGCAAGTAATCAACAAATTAAAGAAAAATCCACAATAGACAACTTATACAAAAGAATACCATCACAGAAGAGTGTAGAGATTGAGAATGAATCAAAACTTACGCATACAATAAACAAGCAAGACCGCACACATACATAGATTATCACAAAACTTTGTGTTCAACAAATGTATGGTGTGCTTTTTCAGTAAAATGCATGCTAACTTATATGTTTATTAAAGTGCTTCGGACTTCTAAGATAACCAAATTGCATTGACAATTAGACATACCAATTCAACGTACTCATTGGATTGTGGATATTGCTATGTAGAAAGGTAGATGTTGCTATGTTAGCAAGCAATACACATAAACTAGCCAGCACGGATTTCATGGTTTGTATAGCACTACTTATTGAAAACATTAAAAGTTAAACATTCTTAAAGTAACTCTTCTTTATCCAAAATGAAAATTCACTTTTTTAAGTCAACATCCAGTACACACAACACAAGAGGGCAGTCTTAATAATCAACCTCCAACTTCTTCTAGTGATCCAATTCTCCAATAATACAAGACATCAATAGGAAAATATCATATGGAAATAGCCATGTTTAATATACAGTCAGTCCTGCCACAGTTCCAGTGACATTTGACTTCAAAAGTCAAAACGACTACTCTCTCAATTCACAACTGATACTGAATTTCAGGATACCAGAACAAACCGCTAAATAGTGAAATCTTCATTTGGTATGCCCCTAATAGGGCAAGAGCTTAGGGTGGAGGGGCGCAACCGTCGATACCCTCCACCCTACCAATCAAAACCTGCCATCTCGACTACCCGCACACACTACCCAGAAACCGCTCCCACCGAAGGTGGTGTTCCCGCACACCCCCACAGCACTCTCTCTCTCTCTCTCCACTGCACAGACCTGCAGCTCTCTCTCTCTCTCTCTCTCATCTCCTCTCAAGTGGGTAACTAAACCAGTAATCCCATCCCACAATCGCTACCCCTACCCCTACCCGAGAGGGTGGGAGCGGTGTAGCCACAGCTGGTTGCAACCCGCAAACCTCCACCTTTAACATTGCATAAGGGGAACTATCATTTCGGTAATGAATAACCCACCCAGCGCACATCCCTCCTAACCGATAAATACCTTAGTTGATCCCTAGATACACTTCCAGGCCGGAGGTTTCCAAATGGCTCAGAGTTTTGTCCTACTCCGTAAATCGCCACCGTTAACAAAAGTATCAACAGTTCAATACTACAACAATTTTAGTAAAATACTAAATAGTAAACACTCATACAACCGATACCAAATTTACATTTTAACATAATTCAGTTTAACATCAAATCTTAGCATACTATTATTCTTAAGTAACAGAATATGTAATAATAATAATAATAACAATAACAATAATAATAATAATAATAACAGGTAAAGATATAACAATAACACTACAAAAGAAAAGGAACAAATCAAGTAGAGCTAATTATTATTATTACCGAAACAAACTGTAGCAGAAGCAAGAGTAACGAAAGGAAAAACAAACAGCAGCATTAGAAACTTTAACATCATCTTGTGATTAATCTCTCACACATAAGCATAAACACCATCGTCAGCTAGGGTTTACTAAGCTCCACCGACAAACACCTCCGTCCAATCGTTGCACGCCACGTAAGCACACCATCACTCCAAAGCAAAATCAAGTTAAAACCTAGCTTAAACACCGCAATGCAGATCCATAAACTACGGAACAACTTGTAAACACATACACAATATAGATAGATACAGAAAGATACAGAAACCTAGTGAGGTAGAGAGAGAAAGAGGAGATCTAGAGAGAGAAACAATGTGTTTACTGTTTAGTGTGTGTGTGTGTGTGTGAGAGAGAGAGAGAGGAACTAAAGACAGGATTCAGCTTGGAGGGAGAGGAAACAGGGGAGATGAAAGATGGGGGGGGGGGGGGGGGGGTGAGAGTGAAGTGGGGTCGATTATTATTATTACACGCTCCAGGGGTAGCAGAGTACATAAAGAGTGGTCTAGTGTACGCGCGAGTGTAGGCGCGTGTAACATACGGCTGAAAAAGAAAAGACTGTACGGGGATTAAACAAAAGAAATAGAAGGATAGAAGGGTCTGTTTTTTGTTTTTGTTGATAAGATGTTAATTCGTCTTTATAGATTGTAAATTGTTTTGTTTGACTTGTTTTTGTTTGACTTGTTTTTGTTTGTAACAGAAGCAATAATTAATTAATATTTATTTATTTATTTAACTTAATTATAACAAAAATATGTAAAAAGTTATACGTTTATATTACTCAAAAGGGGTAGGTGTTTTTTTATGCTAGTAATTATGCCTTTTGAGGCAAGGAAAGTGGGGGGATTGTATACAACCTGGCAAATTTAATAGTCGAGCTATGCTTAAATTGGAAAAAAATTATCCATGACTATGTATGATTGATGTATAATTAACTTTTTGCACTAATATGCATGGTATATGATACATATTAAAGGTATGAGGCAATGTTTGTAATCATATATCAAGTTTGTAGCTTAGTTGTAACTTAAATATTCAGTCTGATTTGCTTCTTTCGTAATATCTGAAATTATCTTGATTGTTATGGTGTGTGTTTATAGTGGAATTTTATTCTCTTAGGCTTGTGTACTAGGTTAGTATATTAGGGATTGTTTGATTCGTAGAAAACATTCCAAAAATGTCATCATCATTTCATTACCATCCATTGATTCTTCTTCATACACAATCAACTCTCAATTGGTTTTTGCTCATGATCACATAAACATTTGTTTCCACTTCGTCAAAACTTTTCATTCGCATCGCCTCCTATACTAAAAAACTACAATCACCCCAAAAATCAAAAAGTATAATAAGTTGTTGCATATATTTTATTCACTCGGTTATGGCCTTTATGGGTAAAAAAATGATATTATCCACTTAATTCTTGGTGAAAAGATAAAGAAAACATTCCAAAAATGTCATCATCATTTCATTACCATCCATTGATTCTTCTTCATACACAATCAACTGTCGATTGGTTCTTGCTCATGATCACATAAACATTTGTTTCCACTTCGTCAAAACTTTTCATTCGCATCGCCCCCTATACTAAAAAACTACAATCACCCCAAAAATCAAAAAGTATAATAAGTTGTTGCATATATTTTATTCCCTCGGTTATGGCCTTTATGGGTAAAAAAATGATATTATCCACTTAATTCTTGGTGAAAAGATAAATCATCAACGAGACAAAAATCGATATAACTTTGTATGAGACGAATTGAATTTAACAACAGATTCAAACATTGATTTTAATTCTTCATTGGATATAAACCATCAACTCGATCAAGTGATTGAACCAGCGGATGATGATGATGATTGAAACAACACAATTCCAACGAGCTGACAATGAACAATATAAATCAAACTCTCTATGTCGGTTCCTTTTACGAACAAAACCGAACCAATGATTGGAACTTGGAGGCATGGAATGTTAGAGCAACGAAGGAGGGATGGAAATTAGGGTTGGGAAGGGAATCGGTGAACTGAGATGTCGTTATATTGTTAAAATGGTAATTTTGTAACTCTGTACTAAATACTTTATCATATTTTAAAGGATTTAATTCAAATTTCAACCCCAATTCAATTTCCAAATCCTTTAAAAAACATTTTTCGAACCAAACGACTAGTAGATAGAATACATTAATTAAGATTTATTGTATGGATAACATTTGATGGTTTCGTTATGTTTAGATTTTCTTTCTAAATTCCTAAAGTCAAAACGCTTTTGGGTCTTAAAGATTATAGACCTATTACTCTCATTGGGATGGTTAGTAAGGTGGTGTCAAAAGTCCTTGCTAATCGTCTCAAAAGGGTGATGGGGCAAGTTATATCCGACTCTCAATCGGCTTTTCTTTCAGATCGGTTTATCCTTGATGGCCCTCTTATGGTGAACGAAATATTGGCGTGGATAAAAAAGAAACCGAAAGGCTTTTATGTTAAAAATAGATTTTGAAAAGGCGTATGATAACGTTAATTGGAACTTTTTGATCTCTATTTTGTTACAGATGAGCTTTCCGCCGCGGTGGTGTGATTGGATGAAAGGTTTTGTGTCTCTTCTAGAGCAGCTGTTTTGGTAAACGGTTCTCCCACGTTCGAGTTTAGTTGTGGGAAGGGGCTTCATCAGGGGGATCCTCTTTCCCCATTTCTTTTTCTTATTGTGATGGAAGCACTCTCGTGGTTGTTAAACAAAGCTAAGGAGATTGGTGTGTTCAAGGGGGCTACTTTTTCTAACGAAGGCGATGTTTTGACTCATTTGTTTTATGCAGATGATGCCCTCATACTTGGGGAATGGTCGCGTGATAATCTTTTGAGTATAGCACGGATCCTTATAATTTTTTATCTCTGTTCGGGGTTGCGGATTAATCTCCATAAATCTAATATTTTCGGTATTGGAACAGAGGAGATTGAGGTTGATAGTATGATGGAGATCTTGGGTTGCAAAAAAGGTTCTATCCCCTTTACCTATCTTGGTATTCAAGTCGGAGCTAAGACGAACCGTATTAGCCAATGGGAGCCGGTTATTGATGTTATTCGGAATCGTCTTGCCTCGTGGAAAGCGAAACATCTTTCTATAGGTGGCCGTCTAGTGCTTATCAAATCAGTACTAGAAAGTTTACCTGTTTATTATTTGTCGCTTTATAAAGCCCCGATTGCCGTTATAGATCCCATGGAAGCCATTATGAGACTATTTCTTTGGGCGGGTTCTAGCGAGGAAAAGTAGATACCGTGGGTGACATGGGATATTGTTACTTTGCCGAAAAAGAAGGGAGGTTTGGGAGTATCGAAACTCCAAGAGGTGAATGACGCTCTTCTTCTTAAATGGTATTGGAGATTAAAAAGCGAAAAAACAAGTCCTTGGAAAAAGGTCATTGTGGGTTGTCATGGCTCTAGTAGGCCATGGGCGTTGCTTCCTTGTCAAAAGTCATCGAGCAGTTGTTGGAAATGGATTACTAAAGTTGGTACAATGTCGACATATGATGGTGTGGCTCTTAGCTCTCTTTTCTCAGCCGAAGTTGGAGACGGATCTAATGTTTACTTATGGGGTGATTCGTGGCTTCTCGACGTACCTCTGCGGGTTGTATACCCTAATCTTTTCAGGCTCGAAAAAGAAAAGTGGGCAAAGGTTGCGGATCGTATTATTTTTAATGATGCCACAAAGACGATGGCTTGGAATTGGCGAGTCAATCCTCAATCTTATGATGAGCTTGCTGAACTATTTCAATTGTTGAACAACATTCATGACTTCACATGGTAAGGAGGTGACGACTCGTGGAAGTGGCAACCAGATTCTAATGGGGTGTTCATTGTTTCTTCCGCAAAAAAAATCCTCGCAAACAATACATTAAACGCCTCGTCAGAGATCAAATGGAAGGGATGGGTTCCTTTAAAGTGCAAAATTTTGGTTTGGAGAGCGGCTCGAAATCGTCTCCCTAAGGTTGCGAAACTTCTTATTTGGGGGGTTAGCATCCAACATACAGCTTGCTCGTTCATTCAAGAAGATACAGAGACTTCGATTCATATTTTCACCGACTGTGAATACTCTCAACAGGTTTGGTATAGGTTGGAAGCTTGGTGCCGGATGCCGCATGGGTTTGCTTTTGATGTCAACGATCTCATTCGCTTGTCGGAAACTCAAAACCTTTCTAAAGAGAAGAAAATAAGGTTGCGAGGGATTGTTTACACTACGTTTTGGGTGCTTTGGTATGAACGAAACAACCGTATTTTTAACAATAAGCTTCGAAGTCCGAATGTGTTGGTGGAAATGATCAAATCTACGACCTACTTCTGGATTAGGAATAGGTCTAGATGGAAGTCTACCGATTGGAACAATTGGTGTAATTTCCCGTTGTATTGATGTATTTGTTGGTTTTGTCTCGTAGGTCCTCGCTTTGAGGCCCTGTCGAGTGTTGTTTTATGAAATGCTCTTTTAAAAAAAACAATTGATTAATAATATACAATACGTTATCGAGTTCTCTTTGTTTTATGTAGTCAGTATCCAAGTTGTAAAAACATAGAAGAGATGAATAGTAGTCTGAAATTTTTTTATTTGTAGACCCATGGCTTTTAATTTTTGAACTTAAGCCGAAATTTAGTTTAGTTGAAGTTTTTGGTTAATAACCATAACTGAATTGATAAATGATTAACCATAACAGAAGTTCGGTTATGGTTATAGTTAATGGTAAAAACCGAACAAAAATTGACACATATGCAAACTATTAACAGTAAACTTAACCATAACCGAACTTTGGTTATGATTATAGTTAATGGTAATAACCGAACCAAACTAACACATACGCAAACCATTAAGAGTAGATAATGTTTGGTTGAGTTTTTACTTCCATGGATTTGTTTGACCATATGGAATGAATAATGAAAAAAAAGACCGCATACATTTATATAATTGTAATACAAAACAAAATTAAAAATAAATTTAAGTAAGAACAAATTTATGATAACTTTGTAAATCTTGTATACCTTTGTAACATTTCGGTTCTCTAACTAAGAGGGTGTCTGGGATTGCGTTTTGAATCCGATTTTTAGATTATTGCGTTTTGAAAACGCAGATAATCAGTTTTTAGTGTTTGGATTGCGTTTTGAAAACGTAGATAATCAGTTTTTTAGGCTACCAAAACGCAATAATCTATAAGCAGCTACACCCCTGCTTTTTCAAAACGCATAATCTGTTTTGAATAATAAATCCCAAACACCCCCTAAATACATTTATACGTAATTTAATCAAATATTAAACGTTGAAAAGGGTAATAGGTACAATGTTTAAACTGAATAATAGCTGACAAAATATCAGATTGTCAATAAACTAGTGATATTTTTAATGAAAACAATATAGAGAGGATTATCAAGCAAATCTCATTATTTGTTTGCTTGCACCCCACTAAGATTTTCCTATGTACAGAAATGATTAAAAACATAATTAAGTATACATTTTAAGCTGGACCCATTTATCTAATGTTCGTTTATTGCCTTCTGGTCGGGATAGTTTTGAGTTTTGACCTCATGTCCAAAGATTCTTGAATTATTATTAGTTTAAAGATATATTAAAAGGGTTAACAAACAAATTTGTATTTAGTGGCCAGTGGCCACATGACATGAGTCCATGACTCAAATGGGCTTGGGCTTGATAAATCAAACACTTTTCTCATGGGCTGGGCCGAAGGAAGATCATAAGGTTTTTGGGCTAGATCTAGTTTAGGTTTAATTAGGTTTTTTAAACAAACAATCTAGTTAAAACAAACATATTTGGGGTTTATTTTTTTATGTTCCCATATGGTGCAACATTTTTTAGCTTTATGATATCAGTTGGGAAACTTGGGTTAGGGCGTTGAACTTCTTAGCAATTCCATCTCAGTTTGTAGCTTTTGTGATGGTTGTGATCTAATCCACATCACCAAGTTAAACAAACATTCGAGCATCACTTGTCTTTTAAAAGGGCGGCCCGTTGTTTCATTGTATGTGTACCGGTTATGAGATATTTATAGTTAGTGTAATACCTTTGGGCTTTAACATTTAATATTTACAAAAATTTGCATGAGTCTAGTCTATATAGATGGCGATATCGACGTTCTTCTTTGGCAGTTGTGGATTTAGGATATGGGGTTGTAATTCAAATCCAATCATATTCACTAAAACTAAAATTGAAGCTCTTTTTTTATGGTACTTGGAAGATGAACACCTCAAGGCATCTTGTTTTGCAATGTCCTGAAAAAGCCATTTTTTCAAGCAAGCTTTTTTTTTGGTTTCCCAAATTGTTTTCCACATGAGTTGAATCAATCTTAGAGGCCACTTCTGACCTTTAGTTGCTAGAAAAAGTCTGCTTAATCATATTCTTCAAAAGACAAGTTTTAACCCACCTCACTATTTAGAAAAGAAAGGTAGGCTTAGCTTTGTTTTGTGCATAAGAGTGGAGGGAGTGGGGCGGTAAAAGGGGCGGGAAGGCTGAGGTGTCGGCGGGAACACCGCCCTCTTGGGGCGTGGTGGAGCCGGCGGGAGGGTGAGGCGGGGAGGGAAGGAATGGCGTGGGGGGAGAGGTGGAGGTGATGTGTCTTGTGGTGATTGGGTCTCCTATTTTATTACCGTTGAAAAAAAAATGTTGTAGCCGTTGGAAAGCTTGAATTTTTTGTTTATTTTTTTAAAACTAACTACTATACATATACATACATACATACACAACACAACACAATTTGCTACAATCACAATCCCAAACACCAACCCAAATACAAACCTAAATCATGGCAGCGTGGACTAACCAAGATCAACTCGAGTTGGTGAGGGCGTGGATCAACACTAAGAAGAATCCGCCAAACGATAGGGAGCATTTTTGGCGCAATGTATTGGAGGAGTTCAACCGAATTACCGAAACGAACAACCGTACTGTCGATCAAATTCACACTAAGTGGTCTGCCATACAAAATAACTGTAGGAGATGGCACATAGTCTATGAAACGACGATGCAGGCGCACCATGGCGTTAGCGAACATATGGCAATTCAACTGACACACGACGCTTATCGTCAACGCTACGACAGCGACTTCAACATCACCAATCTTTTGTCCTGGTCTATGATGCGTTTTTATTTTGTTTAATGTTTAAGGTTTTAGTGTTTTAATAATGTGTAATGTTAGTGTTTTAATAATGTGGAACATTAACCGTTTGAATTTCAAATTTTGAATATAAATTTTTTTAATTATTTTTTTAATAAATATTATTTTTTAATATTAATTATTTTTTATTATTATTTTATTAATTTAATAAATTTTCGGTTTAAATTATTAATATTATCTTTATTATTATATTAAAGTTTTCTATAAAAGAAAAAAAGAATGCCACATGTCAGTTCCCCCCCCCCCCCCTTCCACTCCTCACAACCCCCCCCCCCCCCACATGTATCCCACAAGTGCCACATGACGCTTCACCCCCCCTCCACTCCCTATAGTCTAAAAGCACCATAGACATGGTCTAATACATAGTGAAGAATCCTAATCTTTATAGCCACCAACGCCAACCCTTGAAATCAAATAACAAATTATTGCAAGTTTGTGATTTTTTCTTAAATTGCATTAAGACCCACCAATCTAAACATATGAATCCACCAGATTAATGGATTAAACCGCAAAACTTACCTTTATATACGATCTTTGAGCGCAAATTACATCAATTTAAAAGAAACCCAAATCAAACATTGGAGTCAAGTTTGAGTGGCTTTTTAGGGATTAGGATTTATATGCATAAGGAGAAGGGATAGATTGATTGAGTGTACAACGTAAAGTAGACATGAAGTAAATATTAATTTTAGCAAAGTTCTAATAAACAAAAAAGTTCAGTAATAAACTAACACAACAACAGTTAGACAACCAAAATGAACAAAAAATCAAACACAAAAAAATATTCTTGACCAACTTGAGTGGAGCGTACCAGCTAAAAACCTAAAACGTTATAGATCATTTAACATATCTTTCTTTACACCCAAAATCGTAAGACAACAATAAATTGACAAAAACAACACAAAGATTCAAGTTTTCATCCAAATTGCAAATAAGCATTTCCAAGGCGAAAACAAAAGAAAACTGAATGGAGTATCGTGGCAATAGTAATTTAGGAAGCCAAAAAACAATGCTCAAATAGTCAAATACTGATACAGACCACAGGAAACAAAAACAATTTTACTATATGGTAAATACTTAAAGGCCGAAAAGGTATGTGCTCAAATAATTAATAAATGTAACATAAAAACTCTAGTCATCTGACCCATAAAAAAAGGTAGGTATATTTAGTCACATATGAAGTTAGACGGCACTTTCTGCTCAGTTTATAAAGGGTGTTATTTAGAGATTTTATAGGCAAAATAAAAGCCGAATCAAATTCTGAATACGCAGGGGTTACGACAGAAAGTTTGTATGTAAAAGGAAAGCATATTGAAAACACTCGATATCAATCAAGAGCAAAGCAGACAAACCAATCAAAGACATTAATACTCATTGCTTAACAAATAACAATGATCTAACAATTTTCACAAAAAATCTGTAACTTAAAACATATATATATTGAATCAACACGAAGACTGAACAAATTGATTTGCCATTGAGTATGTATGTACATATGATCAACCATTGACATGGTTACATGACCTGTTTTGTAAGGCCTAAATAAAATGATATATGTAAACAGTTGAGTGGCATACATCTAAACTAAAATTCAGGAGGAGACAACCGACGGCCATAAAATTAGAATAGTCGAAAGTCTCACTGTTGAGGAGATGAGGAGTGGAGGCAGGCTGAAACTTACTTGGGAAGAGCGACTTATAAAGGATTGGCTAGTCATACACCTATATGAGGACATGGTCAATGATAGGAGTTCGGGAAGACGTAGGATTACGGTTGAAGACTTTTTAGACGGCGATACCTTTTGTATCAGTGTCTTGTCTTAGGAGTTTAGCTTTGTTAGTTTTGTTTTGGTGACATGTGCAAGTTATCACTTGCCTCTCTCTTTTTTTTTTTAATTTGGTCGTGTACATAGGTATGTAAATGTATGTTCTTATGACGTCTTTATATGGATGCGACTTTAGATTCAGGGGTCTCACTGGTAGTAATCTCTCTATTCCATGGGATAGAGGTAAGATGTGTCTATATCCCACCCTTCCTAAACCCTATTAATAGCTTTTATATCTATGGATGAGATTATATTAGGTAAGGACATGTAAATAGTGTAGTCTATATGATACATGTAACTTACATCTAGGGGTGTTCATGAGCCGAGTCGAGCCAGGTTAAGCTCGGCTAAGCTTGGATTTGAAACCAAGCTGAAAATCAAAGCTCGAGTTCAGCTTGAGTTTAAACCGAGCTGGCTCAGCTTGGTTTGGCTCGAATTTAAAAAGAAAAAAAAATCTTTGAGCATGATCCTAGGTTCGATTTTAGGCGACAAAATTTCTTTTGAGAGGATGATCCTAAGTTCAATTTTAGGTAAGGTGAACAAATCTATTAAAAAAAATCTAATATTATCCAAATAAAAAAAATTAAAACGCATCTGAAAATAAGTTAAACATCACTATCAATCTATCATATAAAATTATCCAAAAATAAAATAAACTAAAACGCATCTGAAAAAGAAAAAAAATGAAAGGTTAAGATTTTAAGAACAAAATAGATTAACCCTCTTCTCGACACCCTTTACACTAAAAATTGCACCGATCTCACCTTCATCCATCGGATATTCATCTATTTAAATCATCACTCTCCCTTAGTTAGGGTTTCACTAATTCCATTCATTCAGCTTTAACGGAATTAAATCCATCAATAATCAGCTATTCCACACGTTAAATACAACTCAATCGACCAAAGGTATTCAAATTAATTCAAATTATACGTATGTTCATTCCTTTTATTATTAATCGGTGTGTTTATTAATATCTCGGTTGCTTTGTTTTGGTATTAGTTTTGAACTTGTATGTGTTTTAAGTAGGATTGATTGATTGATTGATTGATGAATGTAATTAGGACCATGAGGTCAACGGTATTTTGTATTGTATTTTAATGTCATAGCTGTATCAGGATGGAATTCAGCTGGTTGATTGTATTGTTAGTGATTGAAATATTCAATTTATATGTTAGTGGGCTGCATAGCGCAGCTTCTTGCTCGTTTACCTGTCGGTTGTCACTTTATTAGTTAAATTTAGGATGTTGATGCATGAATAACGTATATTGTTTAGGCATTATTGTTTTAATCATTGGCATATCTTAAACTTAGTTTTCTGAAAAATCTGGGTGGCGGGACTCGGTGCATATAAAATTTTTGTAGTTTTTCAGTAAAAATTACACTACGAATCTGTTGGATTCAACATGCATTATTGTTTTTATTAGAATCTATTGGATTCAACATGTGTAAACTTGCAAATGGAAAATGCATGTGTAGAAATTTAATCTCGCATAAAGACCTTCAAGCTAATGGTTGTTTTTGTTTATTTTTTATGCAGTTTTTAGTATGATAATGGCGGTTGAGTCGCTACGTGTTTCGGTTAGTGGCAAGCGGATGCTATGAGAATCTTGGACCATAGAAAGAAATTGTGTTATACAATGGAGAATTTAACGACAATGATTGGTTCGAAAGGAGTAATAAAAAGAGATGAATTTGTAAGGATTCTTATTCAGTGTCTATATTCGTTAGGCTATGACAAATCTGCAGCTTGTTTGGAATCGGAATCCGGGATTTCATACAAATCGTCTGAATTTAAGTTGCTTGAATCGTTGGTCCTTGGTGCGGATTGGGAGGGTTGTATTAATAACCTTTATGGGATCAAAGAAATGACGGATGAACAAAGGGACACTGCTTTGTTTCTTGTTTTGAAACAGTACTTTGTGGAGTGTTTGGGTCGAGGTGACGATTCTTTAGCTTTATCCCTTCTGCGTAAACAAATTTCAAAATTGAATGTGGGCAGAGAGAAAGTGCACATGCTTGCTTTTGGTCTGCTTTCATTTGGAGCGCTCGCATTGAATAAAGTTCATGAGGACAATGATGTTTTTCAAGAATTGAGAAAATATCTTATAAATGAATTAGGAAAAGTGATTCCACCACCAATCACCGTACCTGATAGAAGATTGGAACATTTGGTTGAAACGGTGGCTGCTTCCCAAATTGATTCATGCA
This sequence comes from Ambrosia x helenae, assembly GCA_030844895.1. NCBI lineage: Eukaryota > Viridiplantae > Streptophyta > Magnoliopsida > Asterales > Asteraceae > Ambrosia > Ambrosia x helenae. The sequence goes on along the minus strand of JAUTDX010000535.1, from coordinate 76,467 downwards.
TCTACCACAATTCTCTTGATCCATTATCAATCTATAAGGATCATCGATGTGGCAGGGATCAAATCCCGACGGAAACTGTCCAGGTTTGTAAATTCAATCTAGAAACCATGTGTTTTATGATACAAATTTCCGCCAGATTTAATCTTGTTTAATTATTCTTGAATGGTCTTACATGATACATTGTCCCAACGATTATGTAAATTTGATTAGTGGATATGTAGCTGTTAACTTGTGTATGTAAATCCATTTTTTGTTGAAATTGTTTCAGATTTTGTCCGGCCACAAGAATGAGGTTTGGTTTGTTCAATTTTCTAACAATGGGAACTATTTAGCATCTTCATCAAGTGATTGTACAGCCATTATATGGAAGGTAAATGTTACGTCCTTGATAAAATTGATAGTCTGAAGATTCTACATGTGCAATATGTGGACAGTTTGTTGAGTTTTGTTTGTTAATAACTAAGCAAGGAAAAGCAGTTGTTTGAATGAACAGGGAACTTTCCACATGTACTTTTTCTTGATACTGTGGAAACTACCAATCATCGTGGGATGCCTTTGTTTTTATGAAGAACGAGTGAATGACAGATGTTAAACACTAATTACTATCCATGTTTACTGAAGCAAGTTGCTTATATTTTATGCCGACATGTTGTTCAAAAGTTTATCCTATGGAAGTTTATGAGAATCTATAATGATATTTACAATTTTACATATAATCTAGTTCTTGTATCTGTAGCATTTGATTGGCAAGCCATGGATTTCTTAATGAAATCCGCTTTTTCTCATGTTTGTATAGAATTATGGATAATTTAGTCTAAACTACCTCTACAGAATCAGGAACAAAACAGGTAAAATGATAGATATAACATGCTTTTCTCATATCACTAAATCTTAATTTTACTTGATGAATCATGTGAACTAATTAATTCCAAAATATCAATCATCTTCTTAAGGTTAAAGACGTGAACAATATAAAGCTTTAGTGCAAGTTATTGTCTAGAGTTCAAAACACGTGCTTCTTGTTTATAATAGTAGATGTGTACGATCTTTTCTACCTAATACATCCATATCACAAGGAGTTATTCAAGTCTCAAAAAGCCTCACTTGGTATAGGCATGATGCTATCAACAAAGTAGGGTTAGGACAAAATAGGGTGAAACGAATTACATGTATTTCCTGTTTTATCTGTTCAAAAAATCATAAATATTAAATTGTTCTTGTTTTGAAAAGTTTTATGTTTGCTTACGTATATTGATAATTACCTGAAATCCTGAGTGAATATGCATACGTGGAAATGCCACTTCTTTTCGGCTTGAATACTTTTATACCAAATCTCCAAAACAGTAGTTTGAAAGAAGCATACTAGATCGACTTCAACTTCTTTTTTGCTTTTGTGTTATTGGCACATGACGTACAAGCTATGAATAAGTCACTGTAATCAAGTCTCCAAAACTGGGGTGAAATATGAATGCATAATATATTTTTTCATATTGTCTTTTGTCATGCACCAGTTTTAGGAAACTGATTGTTGTTCAATTGTTCAGGAAATTTAAACTTCTTAAGTATGCACAACAAGGGAGTTGGGCACTTAATCTCATAGTGGCTTGAGTGCCTCCAACTGCCAATTCAGGTGAGACGTAAGTGTTTCGTTTGACACTAAAGACCAATCTGACACATTGTAGAAACTTGATATATTTTCATTTGTTTAACCCTAATACAATCAATGGGCATACATCCATGTTATAACCTAAAAATCCGTTAGGGTATTTCAGTTCGGTCTATAAGCCATAATCATTTGATGTTTTAAACATGAGCAGCCTCTTGCTCAGATTTAGGAAAAGTGAAATTTCATTATATCCTTGAATCTTGATAACACTGTGATAGGTCCCAAGTGCAATATTGTAATGAGAACATACGAAACAGCAGATTTATTTTCTGTATTTCTGAATTAAACTGGACATGGATACATAATGTTTATAATCCCTGATTATTAAATCACAGCAATCAAATATATTGAAACTAACCAAAATAACTGCACATTCTCCTCTTAATCTCAATATGAAATCCCAGCCTTGTTAAAATACTTATGTTAACTTTGAAGACTAATATTTATCTATAATTAAATATTTATACATATCTAAGGTCTGACATATCGTTTCTCTTTAACCTTCATAATATCATCTTGGAGACGGGTCAACTTTTCTTATGCAGGGATTCTCTATGTTCTTAAATATATATTTACTCAATTTGTTTATTTTTTCTCATGTGGGAAATCCTTATAGTTATGCACTGGAGGAAAGACGTAAGTAGAAAACAAGAAAGTACCTTGTTTTTAAACCTGTTTATGAAATTGTTGTCGCAGGTACTAGAAGATTCCAAATTGGTTCTTCAACACACATTAAAAAGTCACCAAAATCCTGTTTCTTTTGTAGCATGGAGCCCAGATGACACAATGCTGTTGACATGTGGCAACTCAGAAGTCCTTAGGCTTTGGGATGTAGAAACAGGTACATGTAAGCACACATTTGGTGACAATGGCTTCCTAGTCAGCTCATGTGCATGGTTCCCGGACTCAAACCGACTTGTTTGTGGTAGCTCTGACCCGAAAAAAGGCATATGCATGTGGGATTGTGAAGGAAACGAGATAAAGGCATGGAGAGGAATAAGGATGCCTAAAATTTCAGATATTGCTGTTACCCCAAATGGAGAATACTTAATCAGTATATTTTCAGATCGTGATATTCGGATACTAAATGTGGGCATGAATACCGAACGGGTCATTTCCGAAGAGCATCCGATAACGTCTCTTTCTGTTTCGGGAGATAGCAAATATCTGATTGTTAGTTTAAACAGTCAAGAGATTCATATGTGGGATGTTGAAGGATGCTTAGAAAAACCATTGAGGTATAAGGGGCATCGGCAACACAAGTATGTGATACGTTCTTGCTTTGGTGGGGCGAATGGGATGTTTATTGCCAGTGGCAGTGAGAATTCACAGGTACGCTACCCTACCCCCACCTCCATGTGTCAGGTTGAAGCATGTTAATGCACAAAACCTCTGAAATTTATTTTATAAGTATATTGTTATTGAAATACGACAACTTTTGCTATCATGTTACATGTAGGACACTAGTTATTTATAGAAAAGCTAAAAACTTTAGAGAAGAAGGCAAGAAGCGTGTCAGGATAGTCTGAATTGAACAAAAATGGCATGTATTGACCCAAATTTGCTTCCCAACCTGCACAGTTTCCCACCTGTACTTGTATTTTGTCGTCCCTTGAAAACCAGGATAATCTAATGAAACCAAGCATAGATTTAAATATGTTCAGTTACCTAATGAATTATGACCTTTCTGACGTACGCGAGATTGTTTATATACTTGTTGACTTTTAATATTAATATTCATTGTTCTTCAAGACATGTGTCTTGGTTGTTTTTTACCGGATTCATAACTTCCAAAAAAACAAGTAGATAATTAGATGCACGCTTAAAGTGACAATTGCCACTTGAAGTCAGAATTATCAAATTGTAATGCTTACAGTTTTGATTATTCACGGTCAAAATAATCAGACTTGGTGAAGCAAGTAAGGAGTTGCTGGTAGGAAAATTAATACTTATTACTGAGATAAATGCAAATTTAACCATGGCCATTTGATTATCTTATCCTAATTCGGATTTCTCAAGTTGCAATATTTACTTTATACCCATAATAAATATTAGCCAAAATGAAACAAATTAAACGAGTTGAAAGTCGAACAAAGTGTTTATTTAATGCATAAACCTCCCGTAGCATTTTATTCAAATGTTTACTTATTTAGTTCTTGAAATAACATGTGTTACGTGGCACCTCAATTATTAAGAAAAGAAAAACTAAATGTTTTGGACGCGAAGGTGTTTCGGTCATATCAAAATAACCTGCACTGACCATCTGACCCCTTGCCCGACCTGCAGGTTTATATATGGAATAGGCGTATTTCTGATCCAATCGAGGTGCTTTCTGGGCATTCAATGACTGTAAACTGTGTGAGCTGGAACCCCAAGAGACATCAAATGCTAGCATCTGCTAGTGATGATCAGACGATTCGCATATGGGGCCCACAGCCTGAGAAGGCATGCAACAAAGGATTGTAGTTGGTGAAAACATGTTTTGTTTTCTTGATGTTTTCTGTTGATACACAGAATTTGTGCAGCCATCTGTTTTGACTTCCTGCATTTTGGTTCATAGTTTGCTTTGCTGCATCTTTTTTTTTGTTCTTTTTTTTTGGTTTTATAGTTGATAAATAAACGTATGATTTTACAGGGTTGATATTTTCTTATATGAGCAGTTTATGTGAATATAAGTTTAGTTACTTCTATAAATATTGATTTTGGTTTGTAAGATTTTTATTTTGTTTTTGGCTAATATATATTTTATTAGATAAAAATATCTAACATAAAAGCTAAATATGTAACATTTATGGAACAGAAAGCCAAATGACTTATGTTAGAGAAAGATGTTGACTTATGTAAGAGAAAAAGGTTGACTTATGTAAGAGAAAATTACATTTAGTAAAAAATGTTGACATTTATGTAAGACAAAATCATAAATCTGTTAGCTTTTGTTGTATGTATAAAAATATATCAAACGAAACATGATTATTTACGTATTTGTTCATGAATATTCATAATTGTACACGCCTACACGGATATAAAAACCTATCCCACTTTGTATTTTTTAAAGGGAGAATTACATATGTGATAAATATGTAAAAAAAGAACAAGAGAGGAGTAAAACTGAATTTTAAACTTACTTAAAAACGACACACAACCCCTCAAATACATAGTAAGCTTTCATGAAATAGTAGTCAAACCATGGTGTTAATGAGATACATATTCCCTCTATGGTATCGTAGATGAAAAGTGTTTAGATTTCTTAAAGTATGTAAGACATAATAGTATACCCATGATTAAGATTTATGAGTAATGTTGATCGTATGTTGATCATTTAAGACAATCAGTATAAGATATTGTATTATTGTAATTGGAAAATAAATAGAATACATAATTACACACTAGTGTCCTCTAATATAAATCATGTACATAATTATCAAATATTACTTGTCTATAAGTTAAGTCGTTCATCAAGTAAGATGATTTTATTTTAGAAACCAAAGACCGGGTCAAATGTAAATGAGTTTGAACAAGTGACCAAGTATTTGTTTTATTGACTTTATACACCGATTAAAGATCTTTTTTATTTAGTTTCAACTAAACTAAATTGATAAAACAAGTTATATGTATTTGTATTAGGAGCATAAGTAAAAGTGTAAAACACTTTGAAAGAGTAAAATGGTCATTATTAAATACTTACAAATCTTAAGTTGGAACAACCCACCAAAATAGGGACTATATTTGTAACAAGTTTTATAATCCTATTATATTTGTAACTTACCACTCAGCTATTTCCATACTCTACTCTAAATGTGTCATAAACCTAAGCAAAACTATTTTTGTTAACTGAGTTGGTTTTATATATTTTTTTAGTTTGGATGGGGTGGTTCCAATTCCATCATACTCTCACACCCAATTCACACGTGCCATCTCATTTCATTACTAAATACATGGGGTGGTCATCATATTCGTCACTATTTTTTTTAAATAAAATAAAACATTACATTAAATAAAATAAAAACATTACATTAAAGGGTTTTGAAAACCTTGGTTTTGAAAGGGTGGGGTGGGCATATGTTGAGTTTGAGACACTTGGTGCGTAGGTTGTGGTTCGTCTTGACGAGACCTAGTCGGTTCCACTAAATTAGGCGAAACCTTTGGTCTAAACTTTCGCTTCGTAGCCACAAATTTCTTGCTCAATCCTTCCAATTTTTTGAAGCTTGAATGTATTTCGATTGAGTTTTAGGTTGTTTGATTGTTGGTGGTATTGATTTCGGTTGAAAATGAATAATATATACAATATTTGGATTTTTTTTTACCCCAAACGGTCACATGACCTCTGCCAACAGTTTTTTTTTTTATCCTTGATGGCTGTCACGAAATTTCGGCCTCACGCCTGTGATGTTTTAACCATCACGATAACACGGAATGATCATCACGAATCACCCTGCTCACCCTTAGAGGTGAATAGAAAATCCATAGAATAATTGACAAATCAATAATTCAATTATTTTTTTTTTATAATTGTGAGTTTTATGCTTTAGTTATGATTATAATTGAACTATCATTAAAAGCGACATTTATATACTTCATTTTTCTTACAAATAATATATTATATGTCACTAAAATTCATTTTAATTGTGTTATATGTAATACATTACTTGTACAATCCTTATAAACACCCTTGTTATTTATTCAACAAAAACTTGTTTATTTAATTTTATTAATATATCACATCTAAATTACCTCACAAGTAGAACCAACGGTTAACTGAATCAACAACCGTTTTTTCAATAACTGAAATAACCAAACCATTCATACCAAAACCAGCCAACCATGAAAATCTAAAACCAAAACATCAATCAATAACACGTTTGATTCTTACACATAGCCAAAACCATCCAATCCATACTTACCCCTACTGTCATAATCAAGCCCAACTTAGAACGTTGGGCAGGCCGGGCGACAACCCGAGCCCAAATGTCGGATTGTCAAGGGAATTTAAAAAATTCGATCTTTATTAGAAAAAAAATATAATTTTGGGGCCCGATGAGCCAAATATTTTTTAGGATTGTCAGAGGCAGCTATGTTGATCATCATCTATATATATATATAAAAGAAAAGACCTTTGCTGACGTGGCGTGCAATGGAGGCCTCAACCTTATGCCACGTGGCATCATAATAGAGAGTTTTTGGTGTTTTTAAATTGTTTCCTTTTTTAATTAAATTGAGTTATTTTAGGAAAACAGAATTTAAAAATAAATTTAAAATTTTCTCTCTCATATTTCCTCCCATAACTTTTAAACGTTTATATCTTTTATATACGGGATTTTTTAAAGAAAAAAATTACACCAAATTAACGAGCGTTTTATTATCTTTCCAACGAGTACCATAGTGTGCTATATAAAAAACGGAGAAAAAATCGACTATTTTTTGTGGGGTTTCGTTCATACAGGAAAAAAACACACAAAGTGTTCATGTTATCACGTAAAATTAGATTTTGTGGGGAATATGAGTTATTACTGATTAGAATACTATAAACATGGAATGATTGGAAGATTTTGTGGTTAGTTAACTTGAGCCATTTGTAATAAGTTATCACGTAAAATTAGATTTATCAACCCCGGGACCTCCCGGGGTAATCAGCTAGTATATAACTTAAACTTGAAATTTAAAAATAAAAAATAAATAAAAAAATGTGTCTAGATAATAATATTAATAATAAAATAATAATTATTTTATAAATAATAGGTTTTTAGTTGTGTAGTTAGGTTTTTAGTTATGTAGTTATTAACAAGGCAAAAAAAAGAGAAAAAGGTAGAGTTGTTCCATTGTTGGACATCATTCTAACATCGTCCCGGATTCACCTATCTCTCTCTCTCTCGCTGCTGCTAGGTTTCTCTGATCACAATTCCGAAATTATTATTATTATGAATAACAAATCCAATCAACACACAGAAACCTAAACTTATTACAATATACATACATACATACATACATACATACTTTTATTATTTTATGTCTCTCATTCACATCAACCCTGTTATATAATCCTTTAGTCCAATTCACATCACAACATGAAGACACCTTCATACCTACATCATCCTTCATCCTCTTCTTCACCTCCTCGTCCAAGGTAACCTTTACATCATTCATTTATACCTTTTGTTTCTAATTTTTAAGTAATTTCAGTTTGTTGATCTGTAATTTAGGAGTCTCGATTCATTGATGTTGAATTTGATGTGTTTGTATGGTTTATATGTCTGATTTCGTTTTATTCGTTCGGAATTCAGCTAGATCTTTGTGGTTTGTAACCGTATGTTAGATTATTATTATTATATGTGATGCTTATTGATGAATTAGATCATATTATAGATTAGACTGTTGTTATATGGAATAGTGTAACTGTAACCCTACCTTCTTGCTTTTTTAATTTATTTGTTTTTATGTTGTGATAAGTGTTAAAAAAGTGAGATTTAATTGTCTTCGTGATTGATTTGTAACTTTGTTTTAGGTTTTCGATTTACTTCGGTTGCTTAAGGTATAATTTAGGAATCTTGATTGATGTGATGTTGAATTTTGGCGTTTTAGTTAAGGATGCTTGATTGTGTGATGTGTGAATTTGATGTGTTGATACGGTTCAGTAGTCCGATCCGGTTTTGTTTTGTGAGATTAGGGGAAGGATGTTTTTTGGATTTTGTTTGGTAGAAATTGAGCTAGAGTTTTGAAATTGTTGAAGCGTAAGTTAGATTACTGGTGCGGTATGTGATGCTTACTGATGAGTTAGATAGATTAGACTGTCATTATCTGGAAAAGTGTAGCCCTACTTCCTATCTTATTGTTCCCTACTTGCACTTTTAATTTGTATGTTTGTTTGTGGTAATACTGTAATAGTGTCTAATGATTTTCTTTCCAGTTGGGTAGTTGTTTTGTTTCTATTGCTGTTTTTATAGGTTCGTTCTTCTATGTTCTCTTACTGTATGTTCTAGCTTTGAAAGAACTCAACAAGTGATTTTTTTCTTCTTATCGTTGAAAGCTAACAGAATAATGTTGTGATAAAGTTTGTTATATACTAGGCGTCTGACTGTTTAATTTTTCAGAAGTAGGAATGTGCTCCAAATGTTGTCCAAGAGAGAGATAGCTCCAAGATTTAAAAAGTGTGTGCCAAGAAGGCATAGGGGTAGAAATTTTGATCTCAACAATCGAACATATGTTAAGCCCAACAGTGAAAGTGCAAGGGATTCAAGGCGTGAACTGCTTTCATGGTACTTACGTAGAACCCAAAGTTTTATTTATGTTGCTCATAATGTCATATATCTGTCTTAAAGGTGGTAATTTTGACTCATTTGCTTCTGAATGAATCCATTTGGTTTGTATTTTATCTTTAGCTGGTCAAATGGTAAAAAAATATGTTTATAGGGAAACCAGTCCACCGTCAAAGGTTCGCCCGAAGTGTATTTTAATGCACATCATAAAATACTATATTGGACACACTATAAAGAACTAAAGACGGTAGTGCTTCAGTCGATGGCTTCGACCTGCAGGCTGCACAAAAGTTACATGATTTAACATTTTGATTCATTATGCAACACCGACCCACTCATTTTGCCACCTCTTAAGTTTTCTATTTGGTGTAAACTAAAAGAAGTAAAAGTGAAACTGTACTAAGTTTCCAATTTATTTTGTTTTATAGGGTGGAAGCTGAGTCCTTGGGGTGTTTATCAGCTAAATATTGTTCATTAACGCCTTCACCGAGGTCAACTATTGCAGCAGCATTTAGTCCAGATGGGAAAATTCTTGCTTCTACTCAGTATGTTGTTGGTTGTCTTTGTTTTGTTCTTAAACACTTCATTCATTTATTTATTAATTGCATTCGCTCATTTTTTGGGGTTGACAGTGGTGATCATACTGTGAAATTAATTGACTGCCAAACTGGAAAGTGTTTAAAGGTCTTGAGTGGACATCGCAGAACACCTTGGGTGGTAAGTTTTGCTGCTAGCTTGTTCTTTGAACATGTGACAGTTTTTTTTCCTATTGGTCTTCTGTGTGCTTAGCCGTATCCTAAATGACGTTATTTAAAAAATTAGCTCATTCGATGTTTTGTTAATTTGTTACTGTGATGGTATTGATTTTACAGGTTAGATTCAACCCATTGCATCCAGAAATACTTGCTAGTGGAAGTTTGGACCATGAAGTTCACTTATGGAATGCAAATACATCAGAATGCATAGGATCCCGTGATTTTTGTAATTACTAACTTTATCCTTTTCCTTACTAAATCAAGGATGGATTAGGGAGTGATGAGTTCCTTCTTAATCGACTAAGTCAACGGAAACTGTTTAGGGTTTACCATTTAGGATATATCAATGCTATGCGATTTCCCATTTAGGATATATCAATACATAGTTATATGCTAAATATTAAAGGTGGGAATGTTGACCCATTTACCTATAAATGGGTCGGATTGCATTATGTTGATGGGCTAAGCTAACGGTCTAACTTTGTGATTATCTAGTTTTCGTATTCATATTTTGCACTTTGGTCAAATGGGTTCAAAGTCTTGAGTCTTGTACATATTGTCACATGAATTTTAATGTCTGCATGTTTGTTATTATCTTACTTCTGCAATATTTGTCACAGATCGGCCTATCGCTTCCATTGCATTTCATTCTGAAGGTGAACTGCTTGCAGTTGCTGCAGGTCATAAGGTCTTGATACCAATTTAACTAGACTCATGTCTCAATGTTTTTTTGGTCTAGATATCCTGTGTTTGGTGAAGTTAATTCCGTTATGTTGACTGTTGCTTTTTTAATTTCAGCTTTACTTATGGCAGTACAACAGTAGAGGTGAGACCTCTTCACCTGCTATTATATTGAGGACTAGACGTTCTCTTCGTGCTGTGCATTTCCATCCACATGCTGCTCCACTTCTATTAACCGCCGAGGTAATTTCAAATGGCTAAAAAATAATATAAGGAACCCGTCAAACGAAGTGTTGAAACTTGAAAGTCACCCAAAGTGTATCTATATTGCACACAACCTCGTTAATGACCTTACAATTATTTTATTGCATTAGTATTCCAACCCAACGTTATCTGTTAAAATGACCTGTTTTGACCGAACATATTTGACCCGCTACCAGCCTGTCCGTTTTTCCAAGTTTAGCTTGGAGTTTTTTGAAACTTCTACTGTGATATATTGAATCATTGAACTGGTTTTGCAGGTCAATGATCTTGACTCTTCAGATTCTACAATGGCACCTGCAACATCTCAGGCTTATATGCATTACCCCCCTCCTGCTGTATATATGGGCAACATGCATCGCATTGACCGTTTGAGTTTAGCAGCTGAATTACCATTAGTTCCCTTACAATTAATGCAGACTGATGGTGCTTCAAACATGGATACATCTGGGACTGAAGATATGGGGTCAAGTCAATCGGGTCGCGATTCGGGTCTAGACCCGTTAAGAGATCATGTACGTTGGGAATTGCCGTTCATGCAAGGATGGTTAATGGGTCAAAATCAAGCCGGTCCGCCACCAACTTTTCCTCTTAGGGGTAGTCCACATAGATATACGGTTGCAACCGAGCCACCATACAACATTAATCTTGGTCAAGCCAATGAGTCAACTGATGTGGTTGACTCGATTCCTATGATGAATAGAATACAATCTCAGATATCTGCGTCACTTACTGCCACTGCAGCTGCTGAGTTGCCTTGTACTGTAAAGCTAAAAATATGGTCTCATGATTTAAAAAATCCATGTGCCTTGCTCATGCCTGAAAGTTGCCGTTTAGTAATACCACATGCTGTCCTTTGCAGGTATAATTTTAGGACTTCAAAAGTAAATTTAACAATTTGAGTTGCTAATTTCTAGTTGCACGTGTAATTATGTATATTTTTAAGAATTGCTCAAAATAGGTAACCAACTTTGGTCCATTTCTGTTCAAGGTAAGCATCTTTTCCTGTCCGTAAAACAACAATAAATTTTTGAGAAAAATTAGTAATACTTCAAACTTTGGAAGATTTCGATTCAAGGTAATCTGTGCAGGTTACCTGGTCAAAAATGATGACATGGCTGCTAAATTGTCTGTTAGTTTGACCATGCTGATTTTTTTCGAAGTGGCATGTGTAAATCGGCTACCTGCTAATAGGGGATGAAGATTATCTTTAACCAAAAATTTTGAAAGTGGAGATTTTCAAGGGCAAACAGAGTTGGGTAAATAGATATTGGACCAAAGTTGGTTACTTGGTTATACAATCCACCCTTTATAAGGGACAATTTCATGCATATTCTGATATCTTTCAAGATTTCATGTATTTATCCTTTTTTTAATATCTCATATCTACCAATTTCATAAGTAATAAAATAAGATCAGTTACTTATAACAAACTGGTTCACCAAATACACAAAGAGAACTTTATTCGTTGTGATGATGCACGCCAATAACGTTTCCTGCTTCATTTGTGCTGTAAAACAGACTGGTATAAGTAACTAGTTTTTATTTTCTTTATTGTGGAATGGGTAAATATGACATGTTTGGCGTTTTAAAATGATAAATATGATATTATGAAATTTAGTGAATATAGATTATAATTTAACTCTTTTTATTATGTAAAAGGTTTGATAGGTTTTTTAACAAGGTGTGTGGTGATCTTGTTGCAGTGAAATGGGTGCCCATTTTTCACCATGTGGAAGATATCTGGCTGCGTGTGTTGCATGTGTACTTCCTCAGTTCGAAGCTGATTCTGGGACATCAACACAATTCCATCAAGATGTGAGTAGGGGAACATCTCCTACACGTCATCCAATCTCTGCTCGCCATGTCATCTATGAACTTAGAATTTATTCACTTGAGGAGGCCACGTATGCTCGATTATTCTTACAAATGAGTTCAGTTTTCTTTTTGTATGCTAAATTGTATTCTGACAGTCATTATACTTATGCAGCTTTGGCTCAGTACTTATCTCAAGGCCAATTAGAGCTGCTCACTGTTTAACTTCAGTCCAGGTAAGTTTGTTTACATTATTCATTTATTTATTTTATATCTAGTAAATTAAGTTAAGAGTTATTTGCCAACATCTAACCTTGAAAAAATCCATAAATTTAAATTCCACGTTTTTTTTAAATGCAACTTACCTTTTCTTTTACATTCCAATTCGCTCATTTGTATATGAATATTATACCTTTATACAATTTTTCATGAATTAAAGATGTCATATTGTCATAATAATCTCTTATCTTAATTTTCCTGCAGTTTTCACCTAGCTCTGAGCACATACTGCTTGCTTATGGTCGTCGCCATAGTTCTCTTCTAAAAAGCATTGATATCAATGGTGACACTTCTTTATCAATTTACACAGTTTTGGAGGTAAATATTCACTATTTTCACTCAGTTATCCAACTTTCAAATTTTACTCCGTTTTTTTTTCTCAAACCTATTTTGACCAGAACCAATTTGATGCTTATTTTAAACAATCTGTTTCGGCAAGAACCCTGATGATCTGGACCTGTTTGATATGTTACCCGACCCGTCTGTTTCGTCATGCTTAGTTTAGTTTTATAAGTTCTTCAAGTTTCGCCATGTTAAATTTCAGGTATATAGAGTTTCAGATATGGAACTCGTGAGTGTGCTTCCTAGTGCCGAAGATGAGGTGAATGTAGCTTGCTTTCACCCTTTCTCTGGTGGAGGTATTGTTTATGGGACAAAGGTTTGTATTCCTTCGTATCTTTTAGAGTTACATTTCTAACTAATTTATATGGAAACACGTCAATTTGGGTTGTTTTCTATTGGTAACAAGTTACATATATAAAACTAAGCATGAAATGTTAGAACAGGTCAAAAGTTGCCCAAGATGTATTTAAATGTTTACGGTGTCCTAAATTGTCTTGATTAAAAAAATTAATTTTTATTTTAATAATAGAAATTGCAATCATATTTAATTAATTACAAATGCAAAGAAAATTGACCAAAAAGTGTTGGGGGTTAACACATCCTGACCAGTTACCAACCCGCAAAATACTTTTTTCAACATTTTATTTTCTTTTAAGTTTTGTTTAAACCACATCGTATCACATTTATAAATTATAATCATGTGTCTTTGCAGGAAGGTAAGCTTAGAATCCTTCAATTTAACGGTGCTCATGGGACAAATTTTGCCAGACCTGATAACTTTCTTGAAGCACAAATGGTCGATGTTGAATAATAGTACAGGTGATTTTCTGTTTAGTTACTTCCATGTCATTGTCAAATACCGCGTCATTTACAAACATGTCTTGTTTTCTTTCTCTGTCTTATAAATCCGTTACCTGTAAACTCATGTGACCCCGAATCCCCGATAATACCCTGCTAACCAATGGACCAACTGACCAAGTAATACGCAGCTTGCATATGGCAGGTGACCTACAAGAGGGGTTAAGACAAAAAACCAGTTAAAAAACATTTTTAATCTACTTTATTTCCGTTCTTATAAATACAACCACAGATACTAAAATTGTATTCAAATGTTTTCTATCGGTAAATATAATGTTAAAAGATTGTATTCAAAATGTTTCTTTAAAACTAAAGGTGTATTAGTGTCACGATTAGACGCTGAACCGCCATTTTGCTTGCAGGAACTTGAACCAGCTAACCTAACTGATGCTGCTAGCTGGATATGGTTCCATGGAATACTGCTTTGGTTTTTTTCTTTCACTCTCTCACTTTTGACCCTTTTTTTCTTGTATGTTTGACCATGTACAATATGTTTATTAACAAGGCAGTTGGTACACCCGAGAAGTGGCCATTCCGCGTGGCTACTTTTCAGTTGTATGTAGGTTTAAGTGATCCACCATGTAATGTAATTATCGACACAAGTTTGTTTCCTGTTGTAGTTAACTTGTAAAGATTTTCTCATGATTTCTTGGTGAATGGTGTTTTTATTCCTGTTTGCTATATATACCCTATAGTTCATACTTGTATACATGATAAAAACCTTGTGTACCGTTGTTTGTTCATGAAGTACAAGTGAATGGTCTTTGTTGGGTTATAACTTATAAGGATTGTTTTTCTTTCTTTCTTGATTTGGCAACGTTTTTTTCATTGTTTTTAAAACCGGACTGGCCGGTCGGACCGGTGTCCGAGACCGTGGCCGGTCCAGGTCGGGAGGTTATACTAGGAAACAATCGAACCGGTGTTGGACCGGTGAACCCGGCCGGTTGGACCGGAAAAATGAGGGGTCGGACTGGATTTTTATAAAATTTTCTCGATTTTTGTTGGCTCGTTGACCGGGTCGGACCGGTGACCCGGTGGAGCGTCCGGTCCGGTTCTGAAAACATTGCTTTTTCCGACTAAAGATTGTTTGGAATGTGTTGCATAGTATTCTAACTCCTTAAAAATATAATTACTCTAAAATCTATTATTTGTCATTTTAATTGTTAGTATCAAAGTTATTAAGATAACATAAGTTAACGTAAAAATATATTTGTAAATAAATAAATTAATTAAGTTAATGTAAATATTCTTGAAGCAAAGGTTTGATTGATAAAAAAATTTGGGGAACTCTGAGCATTCACAATAGAATATGCATATTTTTGTGAGTGAAATCTCTATATTTTGATATGTGGTAGTAAATCTTTGTGAGTAGAGGAGAGAGAAAAGTTACTCTTCGTCTCTATATTTGATACGGAACTGTTCACCCTCTACAATTTTTTAATACTTTTTGAAAGTGGTTGTGAGTGAAGGAGAGATAAAAAGTAATGATAAAAATATAAAAAAAAATTATTTAATTAAAAAGGAGAGAGAAATGAGATGATTTTTAGTGTAATATGTGTATGGAGATGGAGAACCTATTATGAATGCTCAGACAGGAGTTTTCAACTTCTCTATCTTCAAATTTAGAGATTTTTCTTATTTTTCTTTTCCTTCTGAATCCATTAAAGGTTTGTATATTATTGAATTTCTGAATGAATAATAAGAAAACATGGAGCCCTTTATATAGGGAGAGATTACAAACCTATTCTAATTAGAATACAACTCTAAATAAAAGATAAACCTAAACTCTTCAACTTCTGACAATAATCATCCACAGAGCTGCATTGATCCAGGCTGAGGTTAACGAAACGTGTTTCGAGAGCCGCTGCTTTCGCCTGCTTGTTACTAAGGTATTTCTTTTCAAGTTTAAGCCATGTAGCTCGGGCCGAGGCTTCAGTATCCAGGATGTCTGGCAAAAGATTGTCAGCAAGAGTGCTGTAAATCCACTGGGAAACCAGTGCGTCTAATTCTTTCCATTCCGAATATTTGGGATCAGTTGGGTCAGGGGGTGGGGTGGTGTCGATGTGATCAAGGACCTTATACGCCATGGCGTGAAGCTTAAAAAGCTTCACCCATGAGGTATAGGTGACCGTGATTCCATCGAGGGTACGGATTTTACTGTTTATGTTGGTTACGGAGTAAGCGGGGTGAAGGGAATGAGGTTTAGATGGTTCGGATGAGGTAGGCTGATCAGGTTTGGTCATGTTTTGTATGGTGCAGGAAAGCAGTGGCCGAAGCCTGGGAGGAACAGTGGCCGAAGCCTGCTGAAGAGAAGGGAACGAAAAGAAAAAAAAAATTAGGTATTCAGAACCGAGGCTCTGATACCATAAAGGTTTGTATATTATTGAATTTCTGAATGAATAATAAGAAAACATGGAGCCCTTTATATAGGGAGAGATTACAAACCTATTCTAATTAGAATACAACTCTAAATAAAAGATAAACCTATTCTAAACATAAGATAAATCAAGTTTAAATATAAATTAAGTTTCTAGAAGGATAATGTCGGTTAAGATCCATGTATTCTAAAATATTTTTTGTTTGTACCTCAAGCATTTTGGTTTGTAATTCAAGTCTTCAAGTATGGAAGAAAGAAATAATAATAATAATAATAATAATAATAATAATAAAAAAAAAAAAAAGAAGATTGAGATAAAGAGGGAGAATATAAATGGAATATATAAATAAAGAGAATCTGGAAATATACACCCCATATTTTAGGAGATATACACCTTCTATAAAAGGCTTCAAAAAGTGTGAAAAGACAAGACTCATTTCCCAAAAAAAAGTAGTCAACAAAATAATATATTATATATATAAGAATCACGTTTGCCATTGGGGTTGATGGCCCAATGGTAGAAGCAAAGCTTCTAGGAACACCTAAGGGGAGGTCATGGGTTCAAGTCCCATAAGGAGTAGAAATTTGCCGTTCAAAAAAAAATATATATATAAGAATCACGTTTAATTACTTTTAAACACTTTTTAATTTCTATTAGTTTTTGTTTATACAAATTATAATCCCTTTTGGCAAAAAAAAGTATGTTGTGGCATAAACAGGTCTATATTTATATATTTATTTAAATGATAAAAATAAGGAAAATAAAATCCATTTGCGTGACAATTATCTTTGTTACAATTTTTCATCTCAAAATAAATATTTTGTAGCCTTTATAATAAAAACTTGTTTTCAGTCTTCATCGTCATATTTTGAAATTAATTTTAGTATAAGTTTGTATATATAAATTTGACATCCAATACAAACTCAAGGGAATAAAATAGAGTTTTGTTTTAGCAATTTTTTTATAAAAGTGTTTTCCTTGTTCAAAATAAAAAAAAACGTACTTAGGAAAATTGAAAAAAGTTTAAAACAATAAAACTGTTTCAAAAAACGTTCAAAAATATCAAAATAAGAAAAAAAACGTAATTAAGAAATTAAAAGAAAAAGTTTTAAAACAATAAAACATTGTTTTAAAAAATATTAATGTGAAACTTAAGGGTGAGAGTATGTTCAGTAAAAATAAATGAAAGGGGGTACGTTTAGCAACCCATTTATTCCACCCTTAATAATAAACATTTCTTTTTCTTCTTCTTTAAACTTTTTGTACTTGTTTAAAATTTGTACAAATAAATAACTTTATAATAAAATAAAAAACAATTAAAAGGCAAACTTAGAAAAGAAAAAATATACGTTATAATAAATATTTTAGAGATAAATTAAATTATATAAAACAATTAAAAAGTAGAAAAGCAAAACGTATGTTATATAATATTCAACAAATGATTGCAACCTGTGGTCGTTCTCTCGACCCGGTCGAGGGATGGAAATAAATTTTACATTTTTACATTGCAAATAATGTTTGTCTTTTTGTGACAGGTGGCAACCCGTTGGAGAAAATGATTACCATAGTGCATAGTCTTACACCTCAATGGGTGTATGAATCTGATTGCCGATGTAAGCATGATCTAGATGGGTGCATTAATCCTAGAACCAATAAATAAATTTGGAGAAAGGTTTTCTTTTCAAGATGGAGATAAGAAATTTCAATGGGAAATTGGGAATGCTCTTTTATACTCTTTATTTGTAATGATAATTTATGATTTTCTGGAAAACTTTTTTTTTTAAGAAAATACAAATGTGTATGTTTGTGAAATATATAGATATAATATAAGTCACATATATTATGTGCCAGTTACATAATTGAAATATGTTCTTAAAATATTTCATGGATTAGAGTCATGGTCATGAGTCATTGAGTGATCATGATGTTTAGCTTTAGTCCATTCATCTACAAATTTGCCGTTATTTGCCCTTCTATTTCCTGTATTTGGAATTTCCTATTAGGCAATGTGTTACAGCCTGTTATTTGGAACTTCCTATTAGACCATGTGTAATGGGGCGTGTAGTAGACACAAAACGCCTGAAAACGTCGGGTACACCACCCCTCCGGGCGTTTTCAAGGCAAAAACAGATTCGGGCGTGATATGTAAAACGCTCCCCTTTCTGCTCTTTCCAAGATTTATGACCGTTTAACAACGGTTGAAACTAATAAATTAAAGAAAAATAGAGAAGAAATAGGTGAAATGGCTGTAATATTGTTCTCCGGTGAGTGCGGCGGTAGTCAAGTTTTTAGCTGGGTTGTTTTAGTTTGGAAGATGAAGAACTTATAAGCATGTGCCCTATATTTTTCTATTACTGGGCTTTTATAAAATTTAGATTATGGCCCAGCAGCGCTATTTTTATTATTGGACTTTTCTGAAGTTGTTTTTGCACAACTAAAAACCTAATAAAAAAAACTATTTTTTCCTTTTTATTCTTACGATACTACTTACAAAAGTTAACAAGATTGACGATCCTTTTTTTTTTTTTGCCATAAACTTAAAAATTAGATACTTCCAATTTTACTTATTTATTAATTTCTTTGATCTTCAATGAATTTTGTTTTGATTTCATTTCACATTTTTATTAAAATATTATTAGATTTTATTTTATACTAAAAGTAATTGAATAAACAAATTGAAAAATCATTAAATCATTAGGTAATGATTTAAGGGCTTGAACCACTACACCATTTTTTGGCTAAAAATAAACATGATGACATTGCATCCACATGGCAAAAAACGCCCATAAGGGGCTTGAACCACTACACATGGTCTTAGGCAATGTGTTACAAGACCACGCCCTTATCATGGTAACTATGATCCGGTGTTCAACCCTCCCGCCAAGCCTTTGGGCGCTAAAAAGAGGTGAAAGGTGGGAAGGCGTTATGCAAACCTCAAGTCAGTGTGACGGGGAAGAGATCGTGTTGGCCCAGCTTTTCAACCAATCACATTGATCCCTTTTCAACTAAATTTTAGCTCATTTTAATTGGTATCATCTCGTTTTACTTTTGCAAAGTGATTTTAATTCTTTTAAGTGAGTAAATGAATATTTATTTTAAAATAAAGGTTCAAAGATTTTTCTATAACGATTCCCTGGAAAACAAATTAAATTTTAATTTGAGAAAATTGCTTGAATGGTTCCTGTGGTTTGCACTTTTTTCACCTATAGTCCCAAAGTTTTCAAAATTACAGCCATAGTCTCGAAACAGTGCGAAACAGTGAATTTTTTAACTCGGATAGTCCATGGAGGATAACTGATGTTAAATAATCTAGTTAAGTGGGTGTGAAATTACAAAACTACCCTTACTTTAATAAAAATAATTTTTTTAAATGTGGGTCCCACTACCATCCCTCATTTTAGCCCCTTCACACACACTTCTACTGCTGCTTCTTAAAGAGAGCTCGAGAGATGAGGAGGAGCCGGAGGTGCTCCTGCCACCGCCTCCGGCGGAGCTCCGGCAGCCGAACACCACAACCAACCCCCTCACCTTCACCCTTTCACCAATTATTATTATTATTAAGTGAGAGAGAGATAGAGGAACGACGAAGAGAGAGAGAGAGAGATGCAGAAGGAAAGCAGAGAGAGAGCTTGGGAGGAGGAAGAGGAGGACGACGATGGTTCACAGTGGTAGCTGTACCAACCGGGTCAAATCTGGTCAAGGAGGTAAAACCCAATCTTTTCTCATCTTCGATTAACAATCTGTGGGTTGTGGTAGTTGTGATGATGATGATGGCCGATGATGTTCTGTTGGGGGTTTGGTCTGGGTTCGGTGGGAATGATGATGGGGACGGCTTTGGTGGTTTACGGTTGTTGGGTGAAGGTGGAGCTTAGTGGTGTTTTGGTCCGATTGGCGGTGGATGGCTTTGGTTCGGGTGGTTGTTGGTGGTGTTTGGCCGATGATGGTGGTGGCTGTGGTGGTTGTGGTTCGGGTCGGGTCGGGTAGACCAGACCTGGTTTGGTTCTGGACTTCCGGTCTGGTCCGACCATGGTGATAGGGTGGGGAAGATGAAGTTGGTGGTGGTGGTGGTGTAAGGATTAAGGGTTTTTTTTATATATTTAACTAGATTATACCCCGGGAATGTCCCGGGGTTGAAAAATCTAATATGACATATTAATTTTACATATGAAATAGAATGACGCGCTTTACAGTTACATGCAGGAAAGCTTCGGGTAACACTTAACCTAAAACAATTAACAATGTATCTCTAATGTTAGTGCATAACCTTAAACAATGTATAACTCTAATATTAAAACCTAACCTAAAATAATGTACAACTCCAATGCTAACGCATGTTGTAAATAAAATTCATATTTACTGGTTTGAACATAACTAATGACTTGCCTACGTAATGAATAACCTGAACACTTTGTGTTTTTTTCCTGTACGAACAAAACCACACAAAAAAATAGTCGTGCTTTTCTCCGTTTTTTATATAGCATTGTGGTACCCGTTGGAAAGATAATAAAACGCTCGTTAATTTGGTGTAATTTTTTTCTTTAAAAAATCTCGTATATAAAAGATATTAACGTTTAAAAGTTATGAGAGGAAACATTAGAGATAAAAATCTAATTTTGTTTAATCTAATTTTGTTTTAAATTACCTTTTTCCTAAAATATCTCAATGCCACATGGGATGACACATGACACACTCAAGGAGGAGAATGCCTCTTTAAGTGTCATGTCATTAAAATGGCTTTGGTTTATTATATGTATAGATATAGATTATAAAATGTGAGGCCCACTAGTGTTATTATTTATTTGTTTTATAGTAAGGGTAGTTTTGTAATTTCACATCCACTTAACTGGATTATTTAACCTCAGTTATCCTCCAGGGACTATCTGAGTTAAAAAATTCACTGTTTCGCATTGTTTCGGGACTATGGCTGTAATTTTAAAAACTTGGGGACTATAGGTGAAAAAAGTGCAAACCACAGGGACCATTCGAGCAATTTTCTCTTTTAATTTTAAGATAACTTTTTAACTTTTCAAATAATTTTTTACACAAATTTACACCGGTTCTAACGACAAACCTGTGAAAATTTCTTACGTTATGATGTAATGAATTGAACCCTATTCAAAGCATAGGCTAAAACATCAAAACCTTGTGATTTTCATCGAAACCACAACTCTTAAATTGGGTCGGTTACAAGCAATGTTGTGATAACCGCTCAGTCCGACCGCTTTAACCAAATTCCACGGGTGCCGCTACTTCTGCTACGTTCTAATAGAGCAAGCAATCACAATGGACAAGCATTTTTAAGCGTTTTGGTCAAAATTGGTCGAACACAACCAATGCTCGCCTCCTCCCTTTGCTGGTTGACCAATTTTTATGTTCAGCGGCCGAACTAAGATTTGCATCTCATGTTATAAATGATTAGTTCTAACATCTGTCATAAAGGTTGCCAAACTACTATTAAGCACGAGTCAAAATCGCCAATCTCTTCATCTAATGTATGGTTTGATAAACATCGTGTATTCGTGTCATTGATCAAAACTACTTTCACAAGGAAACATTACATGAATTTGCATACTAAATAAGCCCTTTCTCTTGACTTGGTCATCTAATCAAAATATTAATGTACACACATTACAGTAAAAATAAGTTTACCAGACATCACATAACACCGTTGATTAGATGTAATTTGGTTCAGGATGGAAGGGACCATTTTCCGGATTTGAAGTCTTTATAGAAACTGGATCTCTTGGAAACAACAAAAAACACTGCACCCATAAATCAAAATATAAAATATAAGCATAAAGTTAAAAGATACACAAGGCTTAAATATAAAAGAAACACGGAAACGTTTAACTTTATGGTTACAAACCTGGGATTCCAGGGATAACGAAATTCGGTTCTTTGAGAACTGCATGAAGGGTTTTTCTTTCATTCACTTTCACCCATTTAGGACGATTGTTTCCTAGAGTGCATTACAACAACATAAATTAAAGATGAGTGGTGTGAACTGTGGTAATACAGGCCGGTCCAGCCATGGGTTAAAATGGGTCGGTTCATGTTGGGCCAACCCATCAACATCGCTTTGACTATCTTTTTTAAAAACTTTATATATAACACTGGTGTTAGATAAGATTAAAAGAACTATACAGTATACCTATAACAGATTTTTATAGGTTTTAACTTTTAAGAGCTAAAAACACTTTGTGAGACTTTCGAACTGTCAAGAATTAGGTTTATGTTATAATAACAGAAAGAAGTAAAAGATATATACATACCAACTGGAGAGATCTCTTTAGCGGAAGATTTAACCGCATCTGTATCATCATCACCAAAAGTTTCAATATGAGAAGCAGCTGTACCCTGTAATAAATTGCTAATAATTTCTTTCTTTGACAAGCAAACCCCTGATCCTGCCTGGTGGACAAAAATCAACAAAAATGTTATGAAGAATTATAAAATAAAAAGGGTTATAAATCGGACTATGTAAAATATAGGCTGCATTTTCTTACCTCATAGTACAACTCAATAGCATCACGTGTATATGCATTTTCTTTATCCCACGGCAACGGTTCAGCACTATCAGAAAACATGTTTTATAGCTAAGGAATTACAAGTTCACTACAGAGGTGGCAAAACGGGCATGTTGGGTAACGAGTCAAAAGTGGTACTTCTTGTTTTACCATTGAGGTTTATTGCGTTACAAATGTGTGACCTTTGACCTTTTGTCCGTTTCCTATCTAGCTAATTCCTTAGATTTTAACAGTTTCACCCGTTAGTGATGAAACATAGACTAAATCGACCCACACATTAGTAAATGGGTTCGAAAATAAAAACTATCGACAAACAATTTTAGCGTTCCTATCCCCCCCCCCCCCCCCCCCCCCTTCTTCCACACACAAAATTTTAGTAATTTGCTGATCAAAGATATAAGTGAGAAAGGATATCAAGTCAAGATGAGCTGAAAACATATCTGTCTCACAGAAATCCTCAATGAAGTCACTAGACATAACCTCTGCATAAAGCAGGAGAACAGGCCAGTGAAGCATATGATCTTTATCTAATATTGGCTTTTTCAATCCAGTTAATTCTTGAAATGTAGCCTTTCCAATCTTTATTCCTCTGTCTTCAATTGCTGACACTATGTCCTGCATAATCAGATTAGGAAACCATATTTTAAGAAAAAGAAAACCCAAAACCAGAGGGTTCTTATTAGAGCTAACAATTTCAAACAATACACTTTGTATATAGGTTGTGTTATTTTTAATCTCAGACAGGTCAAATGGGCTGAAGGGGTTAAAACTTGAACGTCTCCCGAATTGTATGTTTAATCATTAATGCAGACAACATCCTGGAGTTGTTTTATTCGATGGTGTAACATATTGTTGTAATAATATTGTTCTTGTAATATTCAAGGCATTATATATTTATTAACTTTTTTTTCAAATGGAAAAAAATTCTCATTTCGACTTTCGACCCAAATCTGTTACCCAATCCTACAAGAATAAGCAAAGACGTAAGACCTTAGCTGTTTTCAGAGCTTTGGAAACTTGAGCCTCACGTTGTTGAAGTTCTGATATTTGCGAATCAACTTGTTTTTTCAGTTTCTTTAGTTCTTCATTATCTGGGTCCTGATCGAGTCCTTTTTACACTAAAGGCCTTTGCTTCAACCAACTTATTGAGAGATAATGATGCTTTAGCCGCTCTATAAAAAGCCTAGGAATTCAACAAACACACACACACATAATCACATACTAATAATAATTTGAGAAGAAATCACAGAAAATCGAGTAAACAACAAAAATAAAAACCTTAACATTTGTTGGGGACAGCTTTATGGCTTCCTCTGAATCTGAAAGAGCACGACCATAATTTCCAAGTAGTAAATTAACATGTGCTCTATTAGAAAAAAGTATTGCAGTCTCAGTGTCACTTAAGGCCTTCTGATTTATGGCCCGCGTATAACAATTGATAGCCTGTTGATAATGTTTCTTCCCCATCTTGACATACTTATTACCTTCTTCCTATATTCCGAAACAAACAAATGAAATCAACAAATATGAACATCAACAATAAAAGTATATAAATAAGAAACATAATCGAGGCATTCCCTTATGCTTAGTGCCAAATCATTACTACTTTTTTTACCTCAAAATTGATCAGAACTATACTTTGGTTAAGCATAAAACATTAATAACTATATTGAACTATATATATACAGATATACAAATATACATAACAATAGAGTACTTCCGAGGATGAAAAAACTGAAAAACCTAAACGAAAACTTTAAATAGATAATTCGTTTGAATTTCTAGGGATCACAGAGATGTCTTCTTCTCCGGTACAACTTTAACATCAATATAAAAACAGCCAATTATTCGATAATCAATTAGTTTAACCATCCTAACAATGAGTCAAATAGTAAGCTAGAGCTAAATTTGATGTATTTATCAAATGCACCTGGTTATAATTACTATTTTTTTTTTCATTTTGTAATTCATTTAACTGATCACAAACTCTACAGTTACCGCGTCAAGGTCAATGAAAACAAACAATAGCTCAATAATTTACTAGTTTAACCATCATAACAAGAAGCCAAATAGTAAAGTAGAGCTTATAATCACATTACTTGTTTCACTTCAAAACTTAACCAGAAGTACTTTGTTTAAGCATAAAATGTTAACAACTACATCAAACTATACATACACATCACAACAGAAATAGATTTAGATTTAGTTAAAAAAATATACAAAAACCTAAACATCATCTTTGATCTGATAACGTAATTAGTTCAAAATACTACCATCATATTATGGAACACGACTTTATGATCAACAAAAACACACAATTAGTTCGATAATTAAGTCGGTAAACCAGAATAACATGAAACCAAACTAAACGCTGAATTACTAAATAAGAGCTAAATCTGATATATTTATCCATATAATTACTACGTTTTTTTTCACTTCAAAACTTAATCAGAAGTATATTGTTTAAGCATAAAATGTATACAAAAACCTAAAACATCAGCTTTGACAACCAACACGTGTTTATACGATTTGCTTTTGACACTTTTGGTTTCCTTACTTAGTCGAGTCTAATAGGTCATGCATAGTAATGTTATGACCTCAAAAAGACTAAGTTTTGCTATTAAAAGCCTCGTTTGTTGCAAGTTTACCTTCTATTTTGATGTAGTTTCCAATTCTCAAATGAAATATCTGATTTTATTAAGGTTTAACATTAGGTTAATAAGAAATTAAATGTTAGAATTGGACTAATTTTGTAGTGTTTGTGTGTGTGTATATATATATATATATATATATATATAGAGAGAGAGAGAGAGAGAGAGAGAGAGAGAGATTAGTTACTTTAAGTTCAATAGCAGCTGATTCTTTAAGAGCAGAAATAGCATCAAGGTCTGCTAATTCACGCTCCGTTTGAGGTTCTGCACCTTTTTCCATTAACAGCGCCATAATCGTCTCTTCCGATTAACACTCGCCGGCGTCAATAATCGGTTATTGAAGGAGAGGAATGGTGATTTGTTAATGGGCTGTTTTGATTAAATTTATGGGCTCAATGGCCTATTTATTTTTTATTTTTTTAACTGTGAACTTCTCCATCTTTTTTAGAGGTCATTTCGTCGCAACTGATAATTGTAGGCTCGTCACCTCATATCTGGTCAGACTATATTGTTTTAACTGGGTTTACGTTGGCTTCAGTACAGGGATAAGCGTTCCACGAGAACCATATCTTAACATGTCAACAGACGCACCTAGAGCCAAGCAGAAACAAGTCCCCAAGGTAACCCGGTTAGATAAAACTCGTGTTTGCTATGCATTTCTAGAACTTTCAGATTTCATAGTTCCATACTCTTCTAGGAGTTACTTGTTAGTGTCGTGTTTTTTTTCAAATAAGATAGAACACCTAAATATAGTTTTGGTCTTAAAAATATGGTTGCGTGTACACTTGTCTACCGTTTCAAACTTTAACATTCTCCCAACCGTAACCAGGTCTATAAATGCCCAAAAAAAATTGTCATCCATTCATCACTCTATGCTTCACTGACTTGTAAAAACTATCATGTTGTACATTCTTTTGAAAATATGATATTTTTATTGTTTTGATTTTCGAAGGGAGCGAGGTAGAAGTTGTGTGTTTATGATCGGTGTCACACTACAATCTCCTGCATCCCTCGACTCCACCACTCAACCTATGTTGTAATCATTCATCACCATGCACCCCTTATTCTATATATTCTAATGGTAAAATCAAAGCCTGATCTAAGATCACAAATCAAATATAATTTACATGACTTGGTTATGTTATACTTTAGACTTTCACACCGGATTATTATAAACCAAATACAACTTTGTACTTTTATAATTTAAAATAATACCATAAAACTGTGCTAAGTAGCACCAATTTCATACCTCTGTAAACGAACACAAATAACAGAAAAGCTCTTGTAAAAAAAAAACAAAGTAAAATCGAGAAAAGTATACGTAAAGACGTTGAATTACGCAAGCGAAATGCAAAACATTGAAAACAATAACTAAGTTGATTTAGGATTCGCGCATTGTGATGGGTCCGTTGAATGTGAAAAAACTGGCGTGAAAACGTTGAACCACACACGCCCATTATGGCGTGTTAACTCGCAAAATTTAGACTGAAACACAAAATGAAAAGTTGTAAAAATGAAAAGTATGTGGGACAAAGTTGGAAGTGTTTGGGTTAAATTGTAAAACGTTCATAAGACATTCTTTCTCGATCAGATTAGTGCGATTGAGGGGCAATCATATGCTTCTGTGATAAAATGATCCTCTCATCGATGTTCTACCAAACTGAACTAAAATTTAAAAGTATCGGGGGGGGGGGGGGGGTTTAAAGTAATGCTAAAAAGGAACAAAATAATAAAAGTGGGTACAACTCACCAAACATAAGAATACAACCTCTCATACAAAAAAAAAAAAAAAAAAAAAAAAAAAAAAAAAAAACACTCACTAAGCATAAGATACAACACCAACATACACAAATGTGTTGTAATTAGTACTATATAAATTTGTAAGACAAAACTTTCTCATTTGAAAATGTAAAAAGAAAGCAGCAAAATAAAAGACTCATGAATTTTTCTTTATTAATAAGATCAAACGAAACTTAAAACTTGTTATTGAAATTGTTTTTTTTATTTTTTACAAATTCAAGAACAGAGAACTGACCCGACGTATTGGATTTGGATGTTACGACGAGTGTAATCTAGTTTTTGGACCAAACATGATTTTCCACACCATTAACAGCCTTTCCAATGGGAGCGTTCGTCTCCATCCATAAGGAACATGACATCGATGTGGAGGAGAGATAGGAGAGGGGAGGGATGTGTTCATTTGGACGAATGTCATCCGTGAGGAATTGTGAGAAGAGAGATTAAGGCATCTGTGGGTCATGATTTTAATGTATACAATCTTGTTGAAGATATTTAGTTCGTAACATCATAGTGAATGGACAATCCAATTGACTAGTTCATGATGTGTGGACTAATTAAAGCATACATGTATGAATGTCACAACTTACACTACACAAAATAAATTAAATTATATTAATGCAAATTCTTGATTACCCTCCTAAAGGATATAACATTTGATAGTTAATTTAACAAGATATACCAACTAATAATTAAATAACCAAAATAGAGTTTTAGGTTACAAACCCAAAATAAACTTGTGAACTACTGTCATGAATTATTGTTGTTGGTTACAACTTACAACATCTTGTAGATTCCCTGGTTGACAAAAAAAATGATTATGTTAAATAATCTTATCACAGAAAGAGACGCATTACTAAACAAATCAAAACTAAAAACTATTATATATATATATATATATGTTATAAATTAACATTTAACAACAACGTCAAGATGGCCGAGTTGGTCTAAGGCGCCAGTTTCAGGTACTGGTCCGAAAGGGCATGGGTTCGAATCCCATTCTTGACATTTGTTTGTTTTTTTATATAATTGTAAAATAGGCCCTTGACCATACAACTAATGACACTATTCGTCCCATATTTGCTTCTTATGCAACTGATGACATGTTTCATTTCATAACTTAGAAACATGACAATAATGCAGCATGCACAATTGCGCATCCATTTTAGAAATTCATACCCCTAAGTCAACAATAGGCACAACAATAGAGCTATGACTATTCAAATTGTTATAAAAATACAATGAAAATAATTATAAAGAAAACATAATCAAATTATGTCATAATTATGATAGAGATTTATTACAATATACCTTAGAAAGGTATGCATCAGTAAATTGGCAATTGCAATCACCGTTAGTCTGTCCCAGTGATCCAAGTTCGAATCTCGCATAGAGTTTTCTTTTCCTCTACTAAGGCGAAGACCCGTAGTCCCATACGGACTCAGAAGCGTTTTTTCCACAAAATAGGTTGTAATGACCGGGAGTCAAACCTGATACCTACCTAGAGGGAAACCATGCATTAGTAACTAATGTAAGACCCCATGGCCTTACTCCTTGCCACTAAGCTAGGGATCATTAACTAATAACTATTACTATAATATACCTAAGTAGTATATTTATCAAAATATATCTTTTTACTCATTCATAAAGCATATATGATAAATTTTGTTATATTTTCACATCTCAAATAAAAAATCTCAAAACGTATCTTTGATAGTTCATGGCACGAAGATAAAATTATTAAAAACGAGTCACGTTCAACTTGAACATGTATCTGGTAACATTATTTTACTCGTTTAGATAAATAAATTAAATAATTTGTGTTCATTTACATTTACATGATTTATCAACAACTAATCACTTATTTTGTTACACTATTATTTAAAATTAAAACACTTCATAGTTTCATACATCTCGAAAAAGATTCGACCTTTTTTTTACAAGTTAATAAATATTCTTTAAATTTAAATAAGTATTGTAACTTATTATACACGTGTATTTTTTTCTCATTATTAAACGTTTAACAGATACACCCAAAATTTTTTAAATATGTACCAAACTACCTACTCTAATATTTTATATAAAATTAAATTATCACAAGACAACTCGGAACAATCTATTGCGCAATATATGGAGCTAACATTTTTTTTCTTTAACGTCCAACAAATCACCGATCACTCACGAAGTACCCACTGGATAAATGAGTACTCCGAGAGTAACTCGTGTCCACCAATAATTTCACACCAGTTTTTGGGGAAAACCGCCGCTTAAAGGCCCACTAAAACTCGGCCCACCAGCAGCATTTTGACGCCGGCAAGACTCGAACTTCCCACTTCCTATGAGGAAAGCAATGAGGGTGCCACTCTGAAGGGGATTGGCATATGGAGCTAGCATTTAACTCACGTTTTAGAAAAAGTCGTACACACACCCTATTTCTTAAATTGCGCTAATCACGCTACCTTACACTTCGTCTTCCTTATTTGACAATCACTATCCTCTGCTATGCAAAGAGAAAATTAAGCCTCTTTAACTGTTTATATAATCTCCATACATATCAATGGAACAATCACATATTTGTGTAACAGGGTTAACCTGTACCATCTTATTGTTATGCATATTATACTTCAACAACAACAAACTCTTCAACACTATACCTTCTATCAACAGAGATAAATGCATTGGCAGGTATGTATACATGTACGATCTTCCATCACGATTCAATGAAGACATGGTCAAGGACTGTAAAACAAATCAAAAGTGGTCAGCTATGTGTACCTTCACCATGAACGGTGGGTTCGGACCACCATTAGAGAACACTGACCATGTGCTTTCAGATCATGGATGGTATGCAACTAATCACTTTAATGTGGAGATTATATTCTTTAATCGAATGAAACGGTACGAATGCTTGACCGATAATTCGTCGTTAGCTGTTGCATTGTATGTCCCTTTTTTTGTCGGGTTTGATTTTGCTAGGTATATTGGGGGGTATAATGTTTCGGTTAGAGACGCTGCTTCCAGTGAAATTGTCAGGTGGTTGGAGGAGAGAGAAGAGTGGAAGGTTATGTATGGGAAAGATCATTTTCTTGTTGGGGGTAGGCCTACTTGGGACTTTAGAAGGAAGAGAGAGAAAGATAGTGATTGGGGGAATAGGTTTTTGTTGTTACCGGCTGCGAAAAATATGTCGTTTCTTCTTGTCGAATCGAGCCCGTATGGGTTTGAACGATTTCGCGATTCCTTATCCGACTTACTTCCATCCGTCTAAAGATTCGGAGGTTTTCGAGTGGCAGGAGCGGATGAGGAGAACGGAGCGGAAATGGTTGTTTAGCTTCGCGGGTGCTCCACGACCTGGTGACCCGAACTCGATTAGGAGTCTTTTGATCGGTCAGTGTAAGGATTCGAGCGTTGGGAAGCTTTTGGAATGCGCGGTGGGTGATGAGAGTAAGTGTCATTCGCCGAGTAATGTGATGAAAATGTTTCAAAGCTCGGTTTTTTGCTTACAACCCGAAGGGGATTCGGCTACACGAAGATCGGCTTTTGATTCGATCTTGGCGGGTTGTATACCCGTGTTTTTTCATCCGGGTTCGTTTTACACGCAATACACTTGGCATTTGCCTAAAAACTATACCACATACTCGGTTTTCATTTCGAATGATGATATTCGAAAGAATGTGAGTATAGAGGAACGGCTCAATCGAATCGACCCTAAAAACGATCAAGATGATGAGGGAGAAGGTCATAAGTTTGATTCCTAGATTGATATATGCTGATCCTGATTCCAAATTAGAGACTTTAGAAGATGCATTTGATATATCTTTGAAGGCAATTATCCGAAAGGTGAGTAAATTAAGACAAGATATGATTGATGGGCGAACGAATGATGAGTTAGTCGACGAATATGGCTGGAAGTACGCGTTGTTAGAGCAAGGTGACTATGCGGCTGTTCGCGAATGGGAACCGTACTTCCTTAAACCGAATGCGGTTAATGGTAGTGCAGAATCTTTAATCAACAAGCAAGAAGAGCAAAGTTGATCAACTTCAATGGAGGTATGATTGATCATTGCTTTCTTCAAACAGGAACCACATTTTGTGGTAGTTTGGGGCCAAAACATGTATCCATTGTTAGTTGTTTGTATGTTAGTTGTTGATGCTTTGCAATGAAAAAGAAATGTTGAAACAAAAGTTTGTAGGACATGTTGCAAATGCCAAATGGTATTAAGGTTGTCTTTAAGTTGTAGGACACCATTGACTTACACACACCCTCTAATGTTACTCCCAATATTTTTTTACCAATATCCATTATGTGACTTGAACGCTCGAACTCGTAGAAAAGACACCATTTTACACGTCTTGATAGTTGATACCAATAAGGCTATAAGAGCTTTTATCATTTAGTACCTCTACATGAATGATGGCTTATACCTTCATTGTTCAGTTCCAGGGGCGGACCTATCTAATAAGCAGGGGGTGCGTCCGTTGCTGCTCAAGTTAGTGGAAAATTTGGTTTTTTATTTTACGAAATTTGGAAAACGTTGCTGCTAAAATGAAAAAAATGAAAAACGTTACTACTGAAAAACCATTCTATATCCGCCACTGTTCAGTTCAGTCATGTATCCACCATTCAGTTACTGCTCTTGAGGAGGAGTGCCAAAGTTAGGCACATGGAGTAGCGACTGTAGGGTATGGAGATGTTACTCCTTCTAAATCCTTAGGCCCTTGTGTTTCTAAAGCACACCAATCAAATACTAAAACGATTAGGCTCAAATCTATTAGTCCGTTTGGTTACGTCAACCCAACTGATTCTTTTAACCTATCTTTTATACCTCAATCAAAAAAAGTCTCAAACCGATCTTGACCTGTTTCGCCAAGACGAGCTCTTGAGCCTTAACAGTTTCCAAAACCCAAGAAATTCGGATCTCATTAAAATTAAGCCCGCGGCCCTCCTCTTGAGACGAACTTGAAGCTAGCTAAGATGCATATGTGGAGGTCTTTCCGGAGCTATCTAAGAGCCCTTCCAAGGCTGGCGCTGCGATGGTGTGGGGATGTCTATTGAAACTGGAGATTCTGAGAATTGTCTAAGCAAAAGCAGCAGGTGTGTTGGCAGTGACAAAGCTTGAAAATCCGGACCGAGGGGTCGGAAATATATAACTAATTTTTTATAAAGGGGGGGGGGGGGGGGGGGGGGTTGAAACCGTGTATACCAAAAAATTTCTATACGAATACTCCCTTCGTCCCAATTTAGATGTCATGGGCCCGCAAATACACATATTAAGAAATCTTTTATTGGTATGTTGTAAAATGACAATATTAAGAAATTTTTTGTTGATATGTTGTAAAATGACAATAATATCATCAAATCTTTGATTGTTTTTGTCTTTTATGGGCAAAACGTGAAATTGCATTTATATTTTTGGAAATGGACATTTAATTTGTAGACAAAAAAATATAAAGATGGACACCTGCGAAAATTCCGGGGGGGGGGGGGGGGGGGGCACTACAACAAAAATGGGTTTTTAGTACGCACAAAAGCGTCCTAAAATGATATTTTATAGGACCTTTTATTTAATAGGACCGATGGTAAAAGCGTTTCATGTAAAGGGGTCGTAATAAGTCCCGAAACTTAAAAAGCGTCCTAATATCTCAAATAAGATTATGAAACCAATTTTATGGTCGCATAATATGTCTATGAACAACCCAAAAACTCTCTAATAAAAAACATATTAAGACACTTTTATAATGTTCTAACATGTGCTTACCTACTTTTAATCTTTTAATACACATATAAGCGTCCTTAAAAATCAATTTATAGGACCCTTGTGATGTAACATTATAGGTGCTTTAGTACCAAGAAAAGGGTCCTAATATCTCAAATAAGATTATGAAACCAATTTTATGGTCGCATAATATATCTATGAACAACCCATATAGCGTCCTAATAAAATTTCAAAGTCCAAACAAGTCATGTGATACAACGCTTTTTTAAACATCCACATACACAATTTTAAGATATGGTTATAGACATTAAATAATGGTTTTTATTATACAATAAAAATACCATCAACATATAAAATCCTAATAGTTATTATGTATATAGACATTAACTAATGAAAGAAATAAACTTTATTGTATTTCAAATAAGCATATTCATAACAAAAACACTAAACATAAATAAGTTATAGCATTATCCAACATAATGTCTTGTAACAATTAACAAGAAATTAAAAGCAATGAAAGAAACAAACATAGAATCTTGGGTCATCATGCGTCCTCAATTCTCATGAACTACCTACAAATAAACCATCCATGTATAAGAATTAAGTTCCAAATTATTAAAATTATTCATATCACAAGTTTAACAAATACATACCGAGATGAAAGGATAATGTCATGCAATGGACGCACCAATACAATCTTGAATTGTGGAAAATAAACCATATGGTCTCACCAACTTTCGTCTATTTTTATTGGTACTCGAAGTTAATCAAACGTGCATACTAAACCAGTCAACAACAAACAAAACTTGGCATGTGGCAATTTGGAAGTTAATCAAAGTTAAGGCATTTAACATAAATAATATTCAACTAAGATATAGGAATCTAGATATAACACCTTAAATATCATGTAACCAAATCCCATTATAAAAATGGGCCTTCTTATATAGTGATAAATATCGAATCCAAGAAAAAAGTACACCATATATAGCTTTGAGTGATTTTCTTTTTCGTGGTAGATGCTTTATGGAAAAAATTCTTTAGCCTAAACTTGGTACCTGGTCATTCTAACAGATGGCACACAAAGGTATTGTGACAATAATGCTTAAGAAAACAATTTCATATACAAATCCTTAATATTCTAAATTTTGAATGGTCATGCATATGCTTATCTATCTCTAAATGGGTATGTATCCAGTGCAATGCTTATAATTTAACTGCCAAAAGAGATCAAACATGAAAAGATCTTGTGAGTAGGACAATGTATTTACTGAGAACACTAACTACAACATTTTCATTTTGTTTTTGTTTATTTATAACTTAAAAATAATTACATACCTACATGGAGCTCAAAATATTCAAGCAGAATAACATATTAACATAACACTATAAGTCTAAGACATATTCAAAGTTACCTTCAATCAGAGAAGGTGAAGTGAAGCCAGACAGCACTGCAGTATGACTCAAAAGTCAAAACAGTTTTGGAACCTTACATAAGAAAACTACTAACATTCAAACAAAAAACAACAAACAAATATGCAAACTCAAGATACATCAAATAATCAGTTATCTCCCAACAAATAAACTTACAAAATGAAAATTTAATAGAAGCATTTCATCAAGCAATTGATGTGCGTCTTCAACCCAGCAATATCTATTCTTCAAACCAACAAAACTAATAGTAAATCATTTAGGACATCATACATCTGGCTTAGAATTCGAAATAAAACAACAATAATATTCTAGAGACGGTTGTACTTACTGTTTGAGCAGCTTCACGGCCGAATATCTCGTACTATTGAAGCTGTAGGTCATGGAAAGCTAATCACTAGAGTCGAATGATCGATGCTTAGTGATGGATGTTTGTCACAACCCGACCCAGGTGGGCCTGGTCGAAATACAGATTGGTACCAAACTTGCACAACGGAAGTAACAATTGTTCAATAATAATAATTTATACACTTTCTAGTTCTAAACCCATACAACTCAAATAATAATAATTAAACTAAACTACTGTGTGGACGAATCGTGGCACTCGTCGAAGCATTCCCGGATGTATACTTCACTAGATCTCTACCGATGCTTATCTCTAATCCTCAAGTAGCATAATCCCTGTATCATGTAGCTCTTCCAAAATGTCTACACGTTCCCTGAGCTCACATATATATACCTCGTTCCTCGATTCCAATCCAGAAGTGGTACCTGAACACATGCTTAAAAATAGGTTTGGGTCAACAAATATGTTGGTGAGTCCGTGTTTTCGTAAAGCTGGTTTTAAAATAGGTTTATCGTTCCAAAAGCCAGTTTATCAGTTTACATAGTTTCTCACAAAAATAGTTTATTATTCCAAAACAAGTTTTTCCAAGTTAAAATGGTTCCACACATGGTTGCACTGGTGATGTACAAATCACACCTCAATCCTGACACCAAATCCACTTACTCCCATTATGGATTCCCATGGCAGAATACGTGTCACAAATCTCAGTGGAGGGTTTTCCGGGCTTCCGGATCCACTGTGTGTGGGGGTTTCCCCAAGTAGCGCTACCCACATATTAAGCGGCGGCCCAATTCCCTTGGGTTGATGAGTGTGAATGGTGTTGGGAGCACCTTGTCACATCATACTGGTTTATCATAACACTGGTTTCACATGGGAAGCATGTATTCACCCCAAAATAGTTTAATAAAAGTAAAAGAGGGGAAGGGACACGAACTCACCTTGGTTGCGTATTATATCATGTCCTCCGTCCTTTGGCATTCCAAGTTGGTATTCCATTTATCAATTACTAGCAAAATCCTACTCAAACTTATAAACATTAGTACGTGTAATCAACATCGCGATTACACGTGTGTACGAGCTAGGATGTTTAATTGTTCATGTTATCCGGTTCTAGTTATTGGTTGGTTTCCATTTCCAAACTATAATCGTTGTTGTCAACTAACTATCATCCACATATCCCTATTTGTCCAAGGTCTTAGATGTCATACTCATAGTCCGATTCCAAACCATTAATGTTTGTCTTAACGTAAATAGTCAAATACATCTTTAAGTTGCACACTAATATGTTATTCGGATCATATATTGTTTCTTATGTCCATATAGTATACAATTATATTTACAGTCATATGTCATACTTGCCATTTAAAGTCCCAAACAACCTCCACATTAAATTTGTAGTTAGTTATCCATATGTAAATTCCTTTATTTATTCAATCATCTTCAATCTTACCTTCTAAATACTATATTATAGTATACTTCTACTCATCTTAATGGTCCGTATATTTTATACCGGTTAATCAAGTTGGCTTGTCTAGCTCGTTAATTCCACACGTCTCCCGCGATAATAATGATGATGCTTATAATTACTAGTTAAGTAGTTGTGTAGTTTTTCATACCTTACCTTGCATTCTGTTGACCAGGTCAGCCATGGAAACCCGGCTCCATTCTCCACCATATGGTTCGCCAACAACAATTGTGCCGTAACACCACCTAAACCCACAACCATTCTAATCGGAACTTTAAACCACCGCCGCCATCGTCTTATAACAATTACACTACCACGGGGCTATCCATTATCACAGCTGTCGTCTCCACCCTAAACCCCCAACTAGCCTGACTCGGACTCCCTACTATACAACCCGCCTCTCAATCATCCATCACCAAACACTTATAACCATAACCACCTATCGATTGTTATTCATAACCTTCACCGTCATCATCACCTTAACCTGCTCAACACCATCGCTAACCACCGAACATTATCATATCATTCACCGTTGTCCAGACCCTAACCCCAACCGTAGCCATCACCATAACTATCACTATACTCCTAGCTAACACTAAGGTTAATCATCATCAAACTCAAGAACTCTATAACTAACCAAATGGGTCGGAACCCTAACCTTCAGCCGCCGCCTCCTGTGATTCTTTGAGACCAAATCCAACCCGATTGAAGGTTCACCCGAACCACCATCTCTGTCCGGTCGTCTTCTTCCTCTCTCTACAACTACTCTCCCTCTTATCTGCTTTCTTTCTCAGTTCTCTCCCTCTTTCTTCTCGAATCTCTCTCTCTAACTTCTTAAATAGTAATCTGAGGTGGGTTATAGATCTGGTTGTTGGTTGTCGGGGGCTCGAATCAGCCGGAGCTCCGCCTTGCACCACCACCGGTGATGGTGGTGGTCAACCTTCCACCGAAATCTCTTTCTCTCTTTCATCAGACATAGTGTGTGTGTGTTTTTGTACAGATTTTAAGTTTATTATAAATGAAACCTTTATATAAAATGATAAAGGGGTGAGTCATACCATGGGTGGGGCATGTGTCACTAGGTGGGGGTGACACATGTCCCATGATGACTAAGCATGGCTCGGGAATTAGGTTCGTTATCGGGTGTCGGTTTGGTCATATAACGGTTATTTTCAGATAATAATAGGTTCAAGTTCGTAACTAGTACTCGCATATAATAGTTATTCTTATATTTTCACATTAATATTTATTATTCCTTCGTCGTTCTAATTCTTAGTCGCGAAAAATTTTGGGTCCTAGGTCCGGGTTGTTACATTCTCCCCCCGTTATT
This sequence comes from Ambrosia x helenae, assembly GCA_030844895.1. Taxonomy (NCBI): domain Eukaryota; kingdom Viridiplantae; phylum Streptophyta; class Magnoliopsida; order Asterales; family Asteraceae; genus Ambrosia; species Ambrosia x helenae. The sequence goes on along the minus strand of JAUTDX010000535.1, from coordinate 38,924 downwards.
AGAATTCCGTCCTCGGAATTATTTTCGGGCTATACTTCATACTTCAATTTCTTGTTTTCATAACTAGTTAAGGTTATCTTATCCTTAAGCGGTACTCATGGAAGCGAACCTATTAATCACAAGTTGTCAAGATCTGTGTGGCTCTATTGAATTATAAGGAGTTCGCATGATCTACTACCAAACTGTTAAAATCGGACACGATTTCTAAGATGTAGGTTTGAAACAAAAGGTTTATCTATCGACAAACTAAGGTTTCTTGGTTAAATTCCCAGTTCCATTTTTGATGTACCGTAGGTGTTTATATATAGGGTGTACCGCAGCCAACCCACCACACCCTTGGTAACCTCGAAAAATGTACTAGAAATTTCAGAGATTAAGTTATGTTTTTGGTTTGATTTCCTAATCTTGTTTCCGACACATCATTGATGTTTATATATAGGGTGTACCGCAGCCAACCCACCACACCAATGATGTCTCTTAGACGTACTGGAAATCTCTCCAAAAACGTGACGGCAATATTCTTAAGAAATCCTAGGTGATCCTGGAGTTACTAGTCCTTAATAACCTTATTTTTGAGTCAAACACTTAAAACATGGTGTTATGATCTTATGTTATATCATTCTTATCCGCTTTTATTGCTTAATATTCTGATTAACTCTATCTATACCGTCAGAGAAATGGGTTGAACTCTTAAGTTTTTAAGGTTTTTCTAGGGTACATTGTGTAGGCTATGGCAACAAGTGGTCGACAAATACTAAAAGTTAGACGTCTTAACACAATATTTTATTCTGAGTCAAAATAAAGGGGTACACATTCCTTTGGTATTTTAAATCTTAACTTCTAATATGGGCGACTTTCCATCTATAAATGTTTTCCTTATTAAGGGCCGACTATATCATCGCATTCCTGTCTAATATTCTTCAAAACACTTATCGTGATCATAAACTCTCCCCCCGTTAGAACCTAACTACGTAACTCTTGATAATTCTTTTCTATATTAATATGTTCTTGAGCCATCCCAAAGGTTTTGACACTAAAGTAAATAAGATGATCAACTAGGATGAAACCTAAAGCAGTCAGAAAGTCTACTTAGAAACCTTCAACGGTTTAATAATCCAAAGACATTTGGCACTAATCTAAGGATATCACAGGACACTAAGGTGATGGAACATATATTAAATCTTAAGAATACATCTCGCAGCGTTCAGTCTAGATTTCTTTAGATCGAGAAGGATTGAATATTCACGGTATCTAATGTTTTCTTGCATCTGGGTTACTATCTTCTTAAATAATGCTCTGGATGTATTCTCTAGAACCTGCATTGTGATTACAATCCAAGACACTATACTTGACTTAATTCTAGGAAAGTCGTTACGAATCTGGTTTTGAATAAAAGAATCTACTGACCAATGGTTAAACTTGTAAGTTGGGTTTTGAATAAATCGAAGGATGCAACAAGTGATTCTATGCATAACTTATATTAATAAGGACAACACTATATAAGGTAGACTGTAACTATTGATTTAAAAAGGGAAAACTTATCATATTAGGGGCATCTATTCACTTGGTCGATCGAGGTTCGTCTTGGTACTTTGAACTTTGTTCCAAATATAGCACTTAGTTTTGGTTAGGTACCTGGTTTTCATGGTTAGTTCATAACTTATCATAAAATTATGCATAAGTAATAAGGTTTATATAAACTTATGGCACACATATATATAAGTTAAAAGTAAAGGTATTACGACAGTCAGGGATGTATTCGTTCATATACTATTAAGCATTCCAAGTCGTAACACAAATAACGTATTTGAATTCTATCTTGGTCACATAAAATATATCGCAGACTTGTTACGACTCTAGATAGTTTATTTTGTCACAAAATTTTATGGTCACTATGATCCATACCTAAAATTTCGTCAACTCCTCGGATTTCTTAGAACTTTTCCGTGCCTGTAAATTCACGATTACGTGATATCAAGTGTAATCGTCAATTTACCTCACAAAATTATTCTAATAATTTCCGTCGAAGTCATGAAATTCAGGTGTCAATCCGTGTTCATATACTGGTTACACTGGTTCTTAGTTGGTTTAAGCATTCCGGTGTGTTCAGGTACTCAAGTTTCGAATTATTTGCGACTACTTTGTCTGGTCTTATGCCTGTCCAAGGTATCTCCTAACTAAATAGTTCTCAAATCTTAAACTACGATCTTTCGGTCGTAGTCTAGGAATTTTCCGTAAGGGAAATCCTAGGGTGCTACAACCGCTGCTCTGATACCAACTGTCACAACCCGACCCAGGTGGGCCTGGTCGAAATACAGATTGGTACCAAACTTGCACAACGGAAGTAACAATTGTTCAATAATAATAATTTATACACTTTCTAGTTCTAAACCCATACAACTCAAATAATAATAATTAAACTAAACTACTGTGTGGACGAATCGTGGCACTCGTCGAAGCATTCCCGGATGTATACTTCACTAGATCTCTACCGATGCTTATCTCTAATCCTCAAGTAGCATAATCCCTGTATCATGTAGCTCTTCCAAAATGTCTACACGTTCCCTGAGCTCACATATATATACCTCGTTCCTCGATTCCAATCCAGAAGTGGTACCTGAACACATGCTTAAAAATAGGTTTGGGTCAACAAATATGTTGGTGAGTCCGTGTTTTCGTAAAGCTGGTTTTAAAATAGGTTTATCGTTCCAAAAGCCAGTTTATCAGTTTACATAGTTTCTCACAAAAATAGTTTATTATTCCAAAACAAGTTTTTCCAAGTTAAAATGGTTCCACACATGGTTGCACTGGTGATGTACAAATCACACCTCAATCCTGACACCAAATCCACTTACTCCCATTATGGATTCCCATGGCAGAATACGTGTCACAAATCTCAGTGGAGGGTTTTCCGGGCTTCCGGATCCACTGTGTGTGGGGGTTTCCCCAAGTAGCGCTACCCACATATTAAGCGGCCCAATTCCCTTGGGTTGATGAGTGTGAATGGTGTTGGGAGCACCTTGTCACATCATACTGGTTTATCATAACACTGGTTTCACATGGGAAGCATGTATTCACCCCAAAATAGTTTAATAAAAGTAAAAGAGGGGAAGGGACACGAACTCACCTTGGTTGCGTATTATATCATGTCCTCCGTCCTTTGGCATTCCAAGTTGGTATTCCATTTATCAATTACTAGCAAAATCCTACTCAAACTTATAAACATTAGTACGTGTAATCAACATCGCGATTACACGTGTGTACGAGCTAGGATGTTTAATTGTTCATGTTATCCGGTTCTAGTTATTGGTTGGTTTCCATTTCCAAACTATAATCGTTGTTGTCAACTAACTATCATCCACATATCCCTATTTGTCCAAGGTCTTAGATGTCATACTCATAGTCCGATTCCAAACCATTAATGTTTGTCTTAACGTAAATAGTCAAATACATCTTTAAGTTGCACACTAATATGTTATTCGGATCATATATTGTTTCTTATGTCCATATAGTATACAATTATATTTACAGTCATATGTCATACTTGCCATTTAAAGTCCCAAACAACCTCCACATTAAATTTGTAGTTAGTTATCCATATGTAAATTCCTTTATTTATTCAATCATCTTCAATCTTACCTTCTAAATACTATATTATAGTATACTTCTACTCATCTTAATGGTCCGTATATTTTATACAGGTTAATCAAGTTGGCTTGTCTAGCTCGTTAATTCCACACGTCTCCCGCGATAATAATGATGATGCTTATAATTACTAGTTAAGTAGTTGTGTAGTTTTTCATACCTTACCTTGCATTCTGTTGACCAGGTCAGCCATGGAAACCCGGCTCCATTCTCCACCATATGGTTCGCCAACAACAATTGTGCCGTAACACCACCTAAACCCACAACCATTCTAATCGGAACTTTAAACCACCGCCGCCATCGTCTTATAACAATTACACTACCACCGGGGCTATCCATTATCACAGCTGTCGTCTCCACCCTAAACCCCCAACTAGCCTGACTCGGACTCCCTACTATACAACCCGCCTCTCAATCATCCATCACCAAACACTTATAACCATAACCACCTATCGATTGTTATTCATAACCTTCACCGTCATCATCACCTTAACCTGCTCAACACCATCGCTAACCACCGAACATTATCATATCATTCACCGTTGTCCAGACCCTAACCCCAACCGTAGCCATCACCATAACTATCACTATACTCCTAGTCTAACACTAAGGTTAATCATCATCAAACTCAAGAACTCTATAACTAACCAAATGGGTCGGAACCCTAACCTTCAGCCGCCGCCTCCTGTGATTCTTTGAGACCAAATCCAACCCGATTGAAGGTTCACCCGAACCACCATCTCTGTCCGGTCGTCTTCTTCCTCTCTCTACAACTACTCTCCCTCTTATCTGCTTTCTTTCTCAGTTCTCTCCCTCTTTCTTCTCGAATCTCTCTCTCTAACTTCTTAAATAGTAATCTGAGGTGGGTTATAGATCTGGTTGTTGGTTGTCGGGGGCTCGAATCAGCCGGAGCTCCGCCTTGCACCACCACCGGTGATGGTGGTGGTCAACCTTCCACCGAAATCTCTTTCTCTCTTTCATCAGACATAGTGTGTGTGTGTTTTTGTACAGATTTTAAGTTTATTATAAATGAAACCTTTATATAAAATGATAAAGGGGTGAGTCATACCATGGGTGGGGCATGTGTCACTAGGTGGGGGTGACACATGTCCCATGATGACTAAGCATGGCTCGGGAATTAGGTTCGTTATCGGGTGTCGGTTTGGTCATATAACGGTTATTTTCAGATAATAATAGGTTCAAGTTCGTAACTAGTACTCGCATATAATAGTTATTCTTATATTTTCACATTAATATTTATTATTCCTTCGTCGTTCTAATTCTTAGTCGCGAAAAATTTTGGGTCCTAGGTCCGGGTTGTTACAATGTTTGATAGTGAGACAGAGAGAGGGATGTTTTGAGGGCATATGCTCAATTTAGGTTTAGAGAATTAGGGGAAGTAAGGGTTGAAGATGGAAATATTAGGCGGGGATATTTTGGGTGGGGTGGGAAACTTCAAAATATTTAGATGAAATTGAAAGTGTATTCGAAATGGAAAAAGAATCAGTCACAGAATGTATCCACACCTTGACCTGATCTCCACTAGATCAAATTAAATTTGTTTTGCATGCTAGTCACAGATGTGCTAGAAGTATGTTTGGTGCCTCGCCGCTTTTGACTTCAAGTGGCAACCATTCCTTCAATTAGCCTTAATTTAATTTGTAATGATAATAATAAGTATTAAATGACTGGTTTATGTTGTTGTTAATGGATAGTTTACTCAATTCTCAAATACTTTATCACCATCAAACATTTAAATTGGTTTTGCACATGAATAAAGAAAGATATAACTTCTGCAAAAAAAAAAAATAAAAAAAAAATAATAATAATAATAATAATCTAAGTAAATAACCTCATCCATGAAGTATAACTTCTAGGAAAGAACACGCAACATCATGATGCCTATTAGGAACCAAGCATAAACTATGATCGTTAGACGGATTTAAATTACCTGAAATCGGATGTCAAGATCATTGTTGTTGCAAGTCCAGATTGCTGATTCTTCTGCAGCAAATTTATAGATAGTTAACGAAATCAATCATATGTTTATATAAGCTAGGATGCAAGAAGCACATGATATAAATTAACTATCTGAACTAGAACAACAAGTTATCAGGTAGAAATAGCATCTTCGCCTTCTTAAATTCTAGATCAAACTATGATATTCGACATACAACATCCAGGTTAAACCTGAACGAACAAAAAGAAAACTTGATAGAAAACAAACATGACTAGCCTAATTCCAGTCTTTTGTAACCTACAAAGAAATTATGATCATCTAGTTCTGTTATCCTTTTTCCTTTTTTTCATCCTCAAATCTGTGATTTGATTTTTTATTTCTAGCCTAACTATTTGTTTTTTTTTCCTAAGAAAATGCAGGAAGCATCTCTTTGCTGTTGATTGCAAATAATATGCATTCATTATTTTTTATTTAAATAACTACATAACTTTCTTTTCTTGTTATTGTAAGGGTAATGCATACACACTTTTCATATAGTACAAAGACAAATGCAAGACATATTACAAGAGCATGTTCAGACTATCTAAACATATTATAAGATGTGTAGCATATTATGGCAAAACAAATGGGGCTAGAATAAAAATTAGTGCTGAAATAGTGTAGCTGTAAACCATGATAGCGACTTCCGCGAAGAGGATAAACGTCTGAGCTCTGAGTTTCCGTTTTCAACACTACCCTCTATTCGTCAACCCGAAGCTCCTCATGTGTAGCTCGCAAACCCTGCAGCAACAAAAAAACTAATATCGGCATCAGTCAAGCTCAAATTCAAATAGGCTACTAAAACCATCACACAATAGAACCATCGATTACCCCTATTCACTTACAAAAAGATTAGATGTGATTCAAACAGATTTCTCCTCTTCCACTGCTCTTGGCCCGAATCTCTAGCCAAGACGGAGGATATCAATGATCAATCTAAAATTGGTTTAAAATCATATCAGAATCGATTTGTCGTGTGGAAATTGGTGATTTGGGATATGAAACCCTAGATTGGAAAAGTCTATAAGAAGGACATGGTTTGACACTCGGTGTGTGTTTTAGAAGCCCTACATTGAACAAATTACCTAAAGTAGAAACTTTAATACTGTACCTTAACTAGGGTTAGGAACGTTGTTGATGATAAGTTCTGAAGAACACCAAGCTAGGCTAAATGGAATGGAATAAGAGAGATGATAGTGAGAGGAAAAGCAACGAGGGAGTCCTTTTAAGATGATTAAAGCTAAAAACCAAATCAAACATATTACCTTCTCATGTGACGATTTTTCCTTGAGTAGCCATGGCTGATTTATGATACAACAGTTGGTAGTGTGTTGTGAAAAAGGGATAGGGTTTGGTGGATTCCTTGAAAGAAGAGAAATTGAAAAGGGATAGGAGGTGTGGTGGATAAATTTGAGAACGGAAGAGGGAAATGGTCAATTGGAGGATTTTTTTTTTTTTTTTTTTTTTTTTTTTTGAGAGGGATAAAGTTTTGAGGAAGCGGGAAACGGATGAAAATTTTAAGAGCGGCGGGACACAAGTGAAAGTGAATTATTCAAATATTAAAAGTTTGACGTATAATTGTAAAAACTAATAAAATTACATAATGAAATATGCTCGAAACTTTTGTGGCACAAAAGAGGAAAAATTTTAGACTATGTGGTGTGGTTTAGGCAAGGCTTCACAAGCTTTGCCTACATCAGCAAAAAGTGAGTCATGATTTGTTTTACATTTTGAGGACTATCTAAGGGTGTGGGGTAGTCTTACTTGGGTAGTACTCCAATCCTATTGGCTCACCCTTTTATTTATTTAATTCTAAATTATAATTAAAATATAAATAAAATAAACTCAATGGGGCTAACTAAAAATATCAATAGTAATTTGTACTTTACTTAATAATTCATGAGAAACCTTGAAATTTGAAATAAATAATTATATTAACATCATCTTCAACCTCCCTTCACTCCAGTTCATTCCAAGTCTGTATCGCTACTTTTTTTTAAATAGGAGGGAAAACAAGGAAGATTGGAGAGGGGTCCCACACAAAGCAAATAACCAATCAAGAAACAAGCTTAAAGGTTAAAGTTATAAGAACCATATGTCGAGTGTCATATTAAGTTATGTTCTAATATGACTTCGACTAGAAAGGGTCCTATAACATCGAACATTTATGACTTAACTACAAAGTGTCGTATTAAGTTATGTTATAATAGGACCCCTGGTGATCAAGTGTCCTATTACATTACCACATAATGGGACACCAACAACTAAATGTCTTATAAATTACTTTATTAGGATCTACATTTTAAGTGTCTTATTAAGTTATATGATAATAGGACCCCCAAAGAATCATCTATCCTATTAAATAGCTTTTTAGGACACCGGTTTAGTAGCGCATATTATAAAAGGACCCTAAAAGTTCATTCGTCCTATTAAATACTTTTTAGGACCCAATTTTACAAGCGTCCCACACAAAAGGTCCTTAAAAGCCCTTTTTGTTGTAGTGGGGCGTCCCTCCCTGCCCCAAGGAAGTTGCGCCATTGTGTGTTGGCAACCCCGCTCTGAAGCAGAAAAAGGGGGTAAAACCCAAGCTTGTATAGATTAGTGGGGTCTCGGCTCCAACTCCTCCTAAGCCGATTTTCACGTTTCCTTCACCGATCCGCCTTGATGCGTTTGGGTGGTGTTTTTTTGTGTTGCTAGGTATGTCCTTATTGTATGGTGATGGTGACTTTGTGTTAGGTGGATAGTAATTGTGATTTTTTGTTTCTTTTGTCATTTTCTTTGGTATATGTTATGTTGTTTGTAGCTTCTTGTTAGTGGAATAAAGTTTCGTTTACCGTTAAAAAAGAATTAATATCATAAACATCTTGTATATGATCAGTGACTGCATTGTGTATAACGTTATAATTTGGTTTCCGGCCCAAGAAGCAACCGCACGTGTAAGAAACGATGGTCGGTGTGGGAGTTCAGGACTCAAATCTCAATGCCACCCCATTTTCAAAACCATCAATAAACCATTAAACCGAGATATATTTTTGGGCTATCTGGTGCAAATCATTGAGTCTGATTTCAATATAATACGTACACTTTGGTAATGCTCATTTTTTATAAATGGAAATTTTATTTACACATATACATTATCATCTTAAATTAAAGTACATAATAAAGTACATAAATGACGAAGTAGACACAATTTGAACACATATCATGTTGAACAATTTGAGTACAATGAATACGTACATGATATGTTTCACTGTATTTTTGCAAGTTTAACCCGCTTCATAAGTTGTATTCAAGAGTCCTGAATTATATCGTTTTCATGATTTAATTCGTGTAATACAAGATGGTATTTGTGTTTGACTTATTATCATATATTCATATCCATTGGATTTTGTCAGATAAGTGATAACAGATGGGTATTGTTTGAAATAGTGTTTAGGTTAACTAGTTCAAGTAGATTTGAGTTTTGGTTCTTAAATCTTGTTGGAGTGGTATTGGGAAATGAAGATAAGAGCTTGAGGCCATTTGGTATGGGGTTTTACCGCAGTGGGCCTTCGGACGGCTGGTTTTTCTCCGAATTGGTGGCTTGGTGGACATGAGCTGCCCATTTGTCCAGTGTTAATCAATTGGCAGTTCAGATGATATTTAGTTAGCCGTTAAAAATAAAACTCTTGTTGGTTGAAATTTGGGAAATAACATCTCAAATTCTCAATAATCATTTTTGTTTTTTTGTTTAAAGCAACAAATTATATCAACAAGAAGTTACAAACAAGGTCCCTAACTTAAAGCCGTCTCAAACTTGCAAATCAAATATCCTTCCTTTAATTAACCATAGAGATGTTACATAAAAAGAAAGATCCGATATCAAATATCATTCACATTTTTTGAATAAGACAAGGACTCTCGATTTAATTACAACAACTGGGTGAAATCTAGGATGGATGCCCTATCATGAAGTCTGCACCTTGCTAACAAAATATCAACTTGTAAGATCTTGCAGGGAAATCTAACTATGTAACAAAGCCTTCGGGGCGCTATTGATGTCTCACCACCCCAATAAAAATCGGCAACGAGTATCTTTGGTGGGCCCCCCATTTCTAAGCCAATAAATTTTTTTTTGTTTTTCTTTTTTCCTTTTTTAATTAAATGGGCGTTATTATATTGCGAGGGTGTTATTGAATGGAACCCCTATATTTGTGGCGCATACATGGCGTTGAGGTGTCGTAGGGGCTCCATTTCACACCACCCAGTCTAAGTTTTTATTCATACTCTTTTTACTTTATTTTTTTAACAGTAAATTTAAATCACTAATAAACCAGTGGAATATCATGTCACTAACGAAACCACCTAATCATATTCTCAAGTGACATCAAGTCTATCTATATAATAATTGAGGTCACTTGGGTTGAATGGAGACTTTTGAGAGTGTCCACCTATGCTCCAATAAAAAATGGAGCTCCGAATATATCATGTATATAAACCAACTTTTCTTTTTTACTTACTCCAAAACCACAAAAGCCTCCATTGTCAATGCTTCTTGAGGAAGATTCCTCTCATCCTCCTTCATTCTCCTATTCTTTTCTTTCTGGAAAACGCATCCACATTTCCGATTTTATCGACATTGAATCAGCTATCTCTGTTCCGATTTCACTCAAAAAAGCTATTATATCTTAATCTCCCTTTTCTATATTACATATTCATCTACCATTTTCTATCTTCATCTCGACAGAAGGTTTAATTTTCAATTTTTTGTGATAATATTGATCTTCATTTACCTAATCGTTGAACCACATCTCCCATCATTATCTATATCCTCTTTAGATCCCTAATTGCCCGATTAGGGTTTATGAAATTCTATTCTCACTATTGCTGCAATCAAGGTCAACATAGGAGTATCCAAATGTCCAGAGACCAGTTTAGGTAAGTCCGAAAACGTTTTAATGTTTTTTCGGTTTCATGTCCCATTTACGGCAATAGAGCAGGTGTAACTTAGACTGTATTGTGGCTGGTGGTGAAGGTAAAAAGGTCCTAGGGGAGAGAAAGCACAGAAAACGCCATCGATCTTCACGCGGCGTTCTTTTGCCAGTGACGCTTTTGTTATTGCGCTTCCTTTGGTGAGGTTTTTGTGGGATCACTTGCACTTCCTATTCATTTTAACTGACTTTGTGAATTCGAACATCTGGTTTGTGATATAAAAAGCCAATACACCTGAATAGCGCATATTCGTTGTAACTGACGTTGTGAATAGCGCCATGTATTTTCATTATACAATGTTAGGGGTTTGAAAGATTATATTGTTATTAGGGTTAGTTCTATGTATTAATTAAGTCTCTATGTGTGTTTACCATTAAGCAAAGAATTTTGCAAGCTGTAAATACAACAGAAATGGTTAACTGTATTTTTGTTAAACTTTTACTTGGGATTTATGTTTATGTAGGTGAAATATTTGTTAAAAGTTAAGAGCAATCTCAAGACAAATGATGATTAGGTAACTGTTTTTTTTTTATGGAACTCAAGAAGGTGTTTACCAATGGGTAAGCTACTATTGTATATGTTCCAAGCAAACAAGTTGAACACATTCCATGTTTGTTCATACATTCAAAAAATATATAATCAGCAAAAAAATGTCAACAGAGGATTTTCCATATCATATCGTATACTTGCTTTGCTTATTAAAATTGTTTTAATGCCTACAGGTGACCATAAATTATCTGTTAAAAAACTTAGGCAAGAAGTTTTCAAGCACCGATGGGGTAATGATTTTTTTGATTCTTTTTGTTTTTTTTTAAAAAAAATTTCAACTGAATTTGTTGGTTTTGTTAGTTTTGTTGACTTGGGGTTTTTAGTTTTGGTTTAAGTCGTTGAATAGAGTGTTAAAGTTCTACATTTCCTCCTGATGCAATTAGTGACAACTCGCAATTAAGCCTCTCGAATTGATGATAGCACACCTCATCATTGAGTAACCGGTGACACTCACAATTTGGGTTACTTGAACGTTTTGGATAATTTTTTTTTTTGATTTCTCATGGTCTATTATTGTTGAAATTGCTAAAAGAGATGGCTATGGTTGGGCTATTGATTCTCATGTTGATTCAACTATTGCATTTTCATCATTTGGTGAGGTGATAAACTCATAACCTTGCGAGTTCTTTGAGGGTCGATGGAGTTCCGGTGGATTCGTATCTCCTGAAGTAATTATTTGGACATCACCACTGTTTAAGCGCCACGGCTACGTCTCCTATAGAAGCGACTAGGTTTAGTTTGGTTATCCGGGTAATGTAACGCAGGTCGTCTATGACATTGAGGTTTGTTCTTTTTCACTTTATTAACAATTCACTTCAGACAACAGCTTGATTAAACACTTGTAACTAACTAACTATTTTGCTCTTAGTTTCTGTGAATTGCAATAAATATGTTAAAGCTATATATAGACTGAATATGCCTAGCAAAATCATCCAGAAAAAACTTAAACATGAAATTTTACATTTGACGATATTCGCTTGTACGATAGGCACTCTGAGAATGAATGAATGAATGAAGTGGCCATAAATCCCATTGTTCATATGACATAGCTGCATAGGATAGTTTGTGTAGTCAGAAACATGTAATTTATTAAGTAGATTATGATAGTGTCTTCCGTTATTGCAGTTAACGATTCAGTTAATTTAGATTTTCATGGTGCCTTATCAATCCTTATTTATTTCTAAATGGGAAACTCTAGGCATCTCCCAGTTATCAATCCTTAATTGTTGTAGATTCGGATGCCGATAGCTTTTTAGAAGGTTATCAGACATGCCAACTCTACATTAGGTTCTTAATGTTGCTTGTATATTCATTTATATAAGAATTTCAGTTAGAAAACTTAATCTACATCCTTTGAATAAGAGAATTTGTATCATATTGAATTTATAAAGATTAGTATTCCATCTATATTGCAAACAGGAAGTCATATCAAGCATGATGAGATTTATTATACCTAATCGAATCCTTAATGTAGAGGCACGTGAGACAGAAGATACTTTTGTTCCCCATGATAAGATTGTGGAGTGAATCACATCCCGCATCCTTCTTGCTCGATTAAATGACAATGTCAAGTAGCAAAAGGACTTGGTGCATGTTTATTCAAATTCCCTAGCACCTGCAATTCCTTGGATAGGTATGCTATGCGCGAATTTTATTTTATAAAATTCTTCTATTACATTAAATTGTCTTTGTTGTCAACTTGATCTGAAGAGTTAAAGTTTTGGTCTTCGCATCAATCAAAGAACTATGCTCAAGGATAAATGAAGGGTTGAGGGATTCGGATCAAGGAGTTGATGTTTCATCATTAGTTATAGAGGTAACCAAATTTCGTTGTCAACTATATTTGACCAAGTTTGTAAGTCAAATTGTAAGCTGCTTTTTTCGCCTATAGTTGTTTTGGTCTAGATCTTTAATTTCATTGTGGAATTATGGATTTTTATTATCAAATTTACTATTTTTTACATATACATTTATTCGGGTAGTGTATACAGAGGCCACTGATTAAACTATCTTCATTAATCTGACTATCAGAACTACCGCCCAGATATGCGCTTGATTAATAGGTTGGTTCCTTCTTTTACTTTGTACATAAGAAATAACCCAAAGGTCAAAAAGGAAAAAAAAATGTTCATAGTTTAACATGTTTATGGTCAGATTTGGTATAAACTGAAGTAAGGACATTTTTTGGGTTACCCTTTGTATATGAGTGAGGTGTTTTGCACTAAATTAGAGAGTGTTTTGTGCTTTTTCCTACAATAATCATAGAGTCGGCGGTTTGTTCTTTGCTAAAAAATACCACACAAGTATACTTTACTAGCTAAACGTGCAGTTGCGATTCAACATGAAAGTGAGAAAGAAGTTGAGGAAGGGGCAAAGAGTTGCATAACCTCAAGCATATAGTATCTCAATACCATGATTAGTTAAGAACTCTTTGAGGTCAGTTTGCCCATTTTTTTAAAAATAATAAATAAAATTTTGCTACAATTATAGTTTCTTGTACCGTATTTAACATAGTACTCGACTTTTTTAAATCTAAAAATTTCCATGTCAATCCGACCCAACCTAACCAAAGCGGGGAAAATGGCCAGTTTTGACCCGTTACCAAAGCTGTCTAACCTGGCCTATCTGTGTCACCGACCTATTTGGAGCTTGATGAATAACTTAAGAATGGATTTTAGATTGGTAGCCAAGTGTTATCTCCCACCATCGCCCATCCTGTAATCCCAATACGTGCTGCTATTAGCCTCTTTAGTGTATAAGAAAAGAAATTATTTTTACTATGGCATTTGTTTAGCTTTTTAATCGGTTAGAATACCAAGTAATGTGTATACTTTGTTGTGACATGATAGGTTAGTTTATATATAAAAGTTGGACTACCAAGGTTTAATACATAGCTTGCAAAGTTTAAAGGTCAGCTGCTCATTGAATCTGTAAGTGTGACCGCACATAAAATCCTTATTTATATTTCATAGAGATAACATATTCCATCAAATTACTTATGAATGGGTCTATTCATGTTAGATTTATTTAATATGTTAAATGGTTAAATTTTTAATAGTAAGATCTAATGCACATTGAAAGGATTCAAATACTAATCCTACTAAGTTTTTAGCTTTAACACGCTGAACAAAGAGTCAACTTATAATTTTAATTAGTATTCTTAACGATATAAAATTTTTTTGATACACATTGTAAGATCTAATGCACATTGTTTTTTTTAATATTTTTTTGATGATTTTATATGTTTCAGACCTTCACTTTTGTGTGTTAGGGATTTAAGTTCCGGTTCGCTTTGTAGTAAGCCACAAGCGTTGATAGGGTTTCTAATGTAGTGTGTGTAAGGTCAAGCATTACTATATGTTGTCACTAATCAAAATAAGAGGTCTTACATGACACTGCTAATGGTTATCCTAACAACGTTAAAGATTACAACTAATTCATTTAATGACAAACATTATCCTAGATGTGGCTTATATAATGCTTATCTTATATTCTTTCATAGCCTATAAAATGCAGTTCTACTAGACACTTACTGTTTTTTGTTCATATTTTGCTTATGTTAGACTTGACAAAACAATCTTTTAGGATTTTTAAGTAAAATAAGAGATTATGGCCATACTCTATATAGTTACGGGCTTTTGTTCCAGGAAAAAAACATTGCCATGCCTCATACACATATTCTTACCGAATCGCCTTGAGGCGCGCGTCTCGGTTGTTTTTTAAACCATCATTGAAATTTGATGTTGTTCTAAGGAATGTGATTAGGTCACTTGAAGCTAGAATATGTTGGTTGATCTGGATTAGTTTCAATGTTGTGTAGGAAATTTGTTGAAGAGATTCAATATAAATTGCAACAAAGGATTATTTACGAATAGCAATATAAAATGTTCATGGTGTGGTTATGTAGTTGCCTGATTAGAAAGATTTCTTACAGGTTTAATTAATTTGATTGACATCAAAGGTCTCTACAGTTATCTCTTAGTTTCTCATATTTTTCTTTTATTAGTGAACTGATAAGATTTGTTTATATAGATCCATAGATCAAGAGACCCAAGGATTAGAGATGTCTACAAGCTTTGGGAATTCTAATTTCTACAAGTTCTTTGAAATTAAATGAGTTCTTTCTAACAATGTACTGCCCTGCAACTCATATTTATCATATCTTGATTTATAAAACTCATTTTGGGTGAAGATATTACGTGAACAGAGTGACTTCTCAGGTATGCTTTAGGGTGTGTTTGGACGCGCGTGTGATGAAACTAACCGATTTCAACACTCATATATTACTTGCTGCTTTTGCCGGACGACCGAACCATGGTGCCAACAGTAACCAAAGAACATGGAGCATATATGCCCGTTTTCAAGACTGAACATGTGGAACGTGGTTACAAAGTATGATTCGGGTTAAACCGGTTGGATATGATAGCTTCTTTTGTGCAGGATTCGGTGGTAATTGAAGTTGTAACACAGTGCATTTCCATTGTACAGTTAACCCAAAAACATACTTGTCTTCAAATGTGTTGATGTGTACTTTTAACAGTTAGAAAGTGTTTGTCGAATCTTGCTTAATTTCACTTTTTTTTTCTTTGTTGCTATGTCTTTTACTTGACCAACACCCGTTGTTGGTAATACTTAAAATGGAAAACTCAAAATCATATGTTCTGAGATTCCTTCAAAATATATGCAATTGTTTTAATAAAAAAAAACGTATTAGGCAAAATAATTAACAAACATAGCTTATTTCACACATAACTCACTTTGGATAAGCATTTATAATCTTTTTTAAGAATGTATTTACTATGGATAAGCATTTATAATCTTTTTTAAGAATGTATTTACTATTGTATTAAAATACAATGAAAATGTAATTACTATTACAAAACACTGAGATGATTAGTAACACATCAACGTGATGTTATAAACTTATTTAGCAATTTTCTTGATATTCATTTTATTAACATATTTTGTGACTTCATTTTATCTTTAGTTTAACCGTGAAGTTCACGAGTCACGGGTCTCTAACCTAGGCAGTTGTATGTTGCACTATCAAGGCTTAAAAGTCGATATGGACGGAAGATAGTAATATTGGATGAAGATGGCAACCCTGCGGATGTTGGCTTCAAAACAACCATATGTTTAAGACTTTTCACATTTGAATTCTTTGTTAAAACTATAAACTTCAATATATTGTTTTTTTAACGTATAATATAATCTTTATAGAATATTTTTTCATTTGACTTGAGCATTTACCGTGTGTACACACGGGACTCTAACCTAGTATTCCATAATCTATGATCTAGGCTTTTAGCTTATGGGTTTCTGTCACTTTATGGCGGATTATGAGGAGCATTTATTTGACCACACCACACACAACTTGTAAACCTTTTATTATTTTCCGGAGAGAATCACGTCATATTTCGCCACGTGGCATTCTTCTACAGGCCACCGACGCATTTATCAGAACTAGTCATAAAAAAGCAACACCCTGTACATAAAATACACCTATCACGCTAACTTACGCCTCATCTCCTTCATTCAAACACAACATATCACCCCCACTTCACATCAATCCTCTTATGTTAATCAGTCAATTTTTCCTTCTTTTGTATGTTATTTGATTTATTCATTTCATGTACACTTACCAAAAGTTATATATACACATATATATGTATCAGTTATATGTTTAACTGAATTGTAACGGCTTGATCAATGGAGAAAACATGTAACGTTTTTCATCATACAAGTATTTGTACATTAGGATTAATATTTGCCATATTTTGGATTACCATATTCTACTTCCATTTTTACGGCTTCGAAACTAAACCTTTTTGGACCACTAGTCTCCAACTTAATCCCACTTCAAATCAATCCACGATTCCCGACCCCGAAACCAATCTTAATCACGACCAACATAACCCCGAAACCTTCGTTTCGCGGCCCGAAAACGCGAAAAATGACACTAGTGTATTCTCTTTTATGAAGGCAATGAAAACTGTGGACAACAAGAGTGACCCATGTGGTGGAAGATATGTTTATGTTCATGATCTTCCACCTCGGTTTAACGAAGATATGATGAAGGAATGTGGGAGTATTAATAAATGGTTTGATATGTGTGAGTTCACTACAAATAGTGGGCTTGGGCCTGTATTGAATAATAGTGAAGGTGTGTTTTCAGACATAGGTTGGTATGCCACTAATCAATTTACGGTAGATGTTATATTCTATAATCGAATGAAACAGTACGAATGCTTGACGAATGATTCGTCGATTTCGGCTGCGGTTTTCGTCCCGTTTTACGCTGGTTTTGATGCTGCAAGGTACCTTTGGGGGTATAATGTTTCGGTTAGAGATGCTGCTTCGATTGATCTTGTTGATTGGTTGCAAAAGAGAGATGAATGGAAGGTTATGAATGGGTTAGATCATTTTGTTGTTGGTGGTAGGATTACTTGGGATTTTCGACGATTATCGGATGAAGAAACCGATTGGGGGAATAAGTTTTTGTTCCTACCGGCTGCTAAGAACATGTCGATGTTGTTAATCGAATCGAGTCCTTGGAACTCGAACGATTATGCAATTCCTTACCCGACTTATTTCCATCCGTCGAAAGATTCGGATGTTTTCGATTGGCAGGATCGGATGAGGAAACTGGAGCGGAAACATTTGTTTTGTTTTGCGGGTGCTCCACGACCCGGTAACCCCAAATCGATTAGGAGTCTTTTGATCGATCAGTGCAGGGATTCGCGTGTCGGGAAGCTTTTGGAATGCGGTCCTGATGAAAGTAAGTGTCATTCGCCGAGTAATGTGATGAGAATGTTTCAAAGTTCGGTTTTTTGTTTACAACCGCAAGGTGATTCGTATACCCGAAGATCTTCTTTTGATTCGATCTTGGCGGGTTGTATACCCGTGTTTTTTCATCCGGGTTCGTTTTACACGCAATACACTTGGCATTTACCGAAAAACTATACGAAATACTCGGTTTTCATCCCCGAAGATGATATTCGGAGGAATGTAAGTATCGAACAACGTCTTAGCCAAATTGATCCTAACACGATCGATAAGATGAGGGACGAGGTTATAAATTTGATCCCTAGATTAATCTACGCGGATCCTCGATCCAAACTGGAGACTTTGAAAGACGCATTTGATGTATCTGTGGACGCGATTATTCGCAAGGTAACAAAATTGAGAAGAGGTATGATTGATGGGCGCACGAATGATGATTTTATCGAAGAACTTAGCTGGAAATACGCGTTGTTAGAAGAAGGCGAGTATATTGGCGTGCACGAATGGGACCCGTTTTTCGCTAAACAAAAACCGGACAATGGCACAAACTAGGACCCGTTGTTAGATGATCAAGCAGAAAGGATGGATATGATTGTGTTCACTTAATGTATGAAGCAAAATTGTTACTATTTTTCATTGATTTTTTACAAAAAGGAATCAATACAATGCAAAGATTATAGATATGCAAAGGGGTAAGAGAGAATCTTGATCATGTGGCCCATGTCCAACATTTTGGATAAAAAAAGAAAAGTGAAGCGTGACAATGTATCTATGTTATAGATTTGCTATTGTACTTTGATATGGCACATAGTTGTGGACAATGTAAAGAACAGTACAATAATTGCAAGGGCTTTTTAATTTTGTGGTGTGCACTTTCTACTTAGAGGTTGATAAATAATAATTAAGCTAATTCTTGGTGTCGGTTTAGTTATATTAAAATGATATCCTTTGAAACTTTTAGGGCGTTTTGGTTGATTAAGTGCTGAATCATTAAGAGGCCTAAATGGTTAAGTGTTTAATCATTAAGTTAGACCTCTTAATGTTAAATTTTCTTGTTCCGCATTGGTAGGAGAATCTTATTAAAGTTCAACCTAATTCAGTGCTTATGGTTCAGCAACATCCCAAATCTTAATGGTTCAGCCTTAACCATTCCATTCAGAAGCTGAAATAAACACACTGAATGCTGAATCATTCAACACTGAATGGTTCAGAGCCTCATTAAAAGGCTTACCAAACAGCCCCTTAGAGTTTTAAAATTACACAATGCTATGTTATATCATATGGGGAAACAACTTTTTTTTTTAAATTTAAACCTATGTCCTCTATGCTAAGAGGGATTGAGAGTAACACTAACGAGAATGACCCAATTTGGCTAGTTGAAAAACCTCACATGATTCAAGCTTCAAGCTGATTCGGGTTTGGTGGTTTAATCCGGTTTCAGACAGTATAGTTAATTGAAAATATTAAAATACACAAACCAAAGAACGATATATAGTAAGGTTCTCGAGCAAAGAACGATATATAGTAAGGTTTTTGAGCCACCCCTAATCCAAACTCATATTTGCTTATCATCACCATAAACTTATGAGAAACTTTTAGGTTTTTATACACCATAAGAAGTATATGTACATGTACAACATGACACAACATCAACCAATACTTTGTGGTGTACAACATAAATTCGGTGCCCTTTCATAGTTAATAGAAGTTCTTTTTGTATAGAAGCATAAATTCTAGCATTTTGGCCCGTCCCAAACAATAATCATAATAAAATTATGTATTTTAATCTTACTATTAAATTTCTTGGCTCCACAAAGGCCAATATGCATGTTCCCATCCCTTCTCTAATTGAATAGACACCTCTCATCTTTCATTTGATCCCACACAATCAATAGTAAGATGGAAACCCCAATTATGATATATAAAGGGGCGGCTTTGTAATAGTCTTTCTTTTCTCCTGTGTTGTTGGTTTGTAGGATGTGTAAATGTTTATGCAGTTATCATGTCTTCTATATAAACTTGAGTCTATCTCTTTTTTATTTTACCAGCTTTTTAAACTCAAAAACAATTTTTATATAATTTTATTATTGTTTATGTCATAAAATCTAACATTTTATTCTATTTAATTTTAGTATAATTAGTCTTAAAGTCCATTGCGTTGCAGGACGGGGGTGTAAAACTGTGCAAACCGAATGATGACCAAAACGGAAAAAAAACATAAAGCAAATACATGAATTTCTAAAACCAAGTGACTCACGTGATGTAAAATGTAGATGAAGTCGAATTTATACATTTATTGAAGTTTAGGGTTGTATGAGAACTTTATTTAAAGTTTAGGGTAGAAAAGTAAGTTGGTTAAAGAAAAAGTAAAAAAATGATTAAACAAAAAAACGTAGACCAACTAACAACGTACATAAAGTAGGCACCCGCATATACTATTTTACACAAGTAGACACAGATAGACACAAATGCAAGTGTGTGTCTAAAACTAGATACACAATTAGACACAAATAGTATTTGTCCATAACACACGTATGTACTATTCGCCTATCTATCTTCGTGTGCTCTAAATAAAAGCTTTATACAAGCACCACATTCTATAATTCAAATTTCTTTTTTACTTTCTGATTACAAATAACTCATTGGATGTTCCTGCTTATATAGAATTATTTTAGTAAATTGTGAGACTACAAACTTATTATTACAATTTCAGGCATGCATCAAATCCAAATAGTCAAACCGCTATAAACCTAGAGATGTAAAAACGCCTTTCAAATTTTCAAACCGGTTCCCAACCCGATCCAAATTGGCAGTTTTTACATCCTTTTCTACCCTCGTTATTGAAACTAGTTTGAACCCATATTGTTTGAAAAACCGGTATACATTTAAAAAGTGGTGTTCGAAAAAGGTAAAACTGGTTTCAACCTGAACCAAACCGATCTGTAAGACTAGAAGGAGTGGTGGGGCGGGAAGGAGGGGCGTGATGCGCCATGTGGCACTTGTGGGGACCGTGTTTGAAGGGTGAAAATTGTGGGGAGTGGAAGGGGGGGAGGGAATAATATTATATTGTGTTAAAGTTAAAAAAAAATTAGGCCAATGAAGAAATGACACATCACCTCCACCCCCCCCCCCCCCCCCCCTGCCCGGCTTCCGCTCCCCGCCTCCACCTCATCATCCCGCCCCCTCCGGCCCTCCCACCGCCCCACTCCCTCTAGTCTAAAGGCTTCAAATCAGGGGCGAAGCTTCTTTGGGGCTTGAGGGTACCCCGCCACCCTCTTTTTCTTTTTGCTTACCAATGAAATTTACACATATTTCGCCCAATTTATACGTATTAAATACCCATAATCTTTCAAGGTCTGCCACTATCATCTGAACAAGTTTTAAAACTCAAAACAAAAACATCATACTCATGACCTCCTTTTCTCGTCGACGGTCGGGCTTTCGGGGAGGCAACACTATGTTCAAAAGTCAAAAACATTGACTTCAATATTTAAACCCACTCCCTTTCGGCCCATTACCGACGACTCGCTCAACTCACGAGTCACAGAACTTGACTCAGCCGCCACCCCTTTATTATTTCTTCTCCGGTGACCCATTCAACCCAACCCCCAAACCATTAATTCAACTCATGTTTTTCCTCTGAATTTTCCAACCCACCTACATTTCTTCATTTACAAGCAACCCATTTATACCCATTTTAATTTTATTAACATATATTTGTCCAAATAACCCATTTCTATTCAAGAAAGTTGTTTTTTTCATGTGGGCTTTTGTTATTTCTATGAAAGTTTCAACCTTTTATACTTTTGAAACATTAATTGGTTTAAAGTTTCAACCTTTGAAATTAGGGAGCTTAAATCTTGAAATCTTGATGAGGAAAAATCAACCAATCACAAAATCAACCAATCACAATCTAATTTAATCTTGTGTTGAATTTTTTATTATTTGAGTGTAACTTGTGTTTAATAGTTCAGTTGTATTTAATTATTTATAGTAGTTGTGAATATTATTGATGTGGGATTTTAATATTTTATATCAATTAATAAATCATCAATTTTGGTGTTGAGAGATTAAGTTTTTTTTTTTTTTTTAATAAAATTTTTGGGTTTGTGAATCTTGAAAATGGGGGGTTTGGTAATTAGTGATGAAGGAGGGATTGCTCAAAGTTTGTGGAAGAAATCGACGAATGAAGCGATTTTCGCTATTTATACTCCTTATATACTGTCATTGGCATCTGGGAAGTTGGATTCTGGTTCTTTTCTTCATTGTATTTTTCAGGATCTTCGGTTTCTTCAAGCGTCAGCTGAGGCGTAAGTTAGTGGTTGAATTGTGTATATGTGAACTGTGTTATTGATTGATCAGTGTTGTTGTTGCGGTTCATGTATGTATGCATCTGATTGGTTTGGAATATGTTGAATTATAGGTTTGAGATGGCAGAAGAATGTTCAGATGATGATGATGATAAGGCTGTAATTCGAAAGATTAGAAAACGAGTGTTGAAGAAGATGACTATGTTTCGATCGATTGTCCAAGTAGGCGCCCATGTTCCGAATTTTATTTTATTTTATTATTATTATTTTTTAATAAAATGTCAATATTTTCATTCCCGGACAAAGAAAATTACATCAAGATAACGGGCAGGAGGGCAACAAGCTGCGCCGCCACCCCTTTCTGAATTGTGAGTTTGATTGGTGGTAA
Source organism: Ambrosia x helenae (assembly GCA_030844895.1). NCBI lineage: Eukaryota > Viridiplantae > Streptophyta > Magnoliopsida > Asterales > Asteraceae > Ambrosia > Ambrosia x helenae. The sequence continues at coordinate 16,279 of JAUTDX010000535.1, read as the reverse complement.
TTATGCAGGAATGGGGATTTGAGCTTCCTGCAGGCAACATATCGGATCGTGCAATGATCAAATACACAGATTTCTTGTTGGCAACAGCCTCAGGAGAATCTGTAAGAGAAAAGTTTCCTGGGAAATTCGCGACGCCCTTTGAGAAGACTAAGCTTTCTGCGTATGCAATTGCCGCCATGGCACCTTCCATGAGGATTCAATCATTTCTAAGCAAGGAGATACAAGCAGTTCTTGAACCTGATGAAGACAATCATCTCTACAAAAAGTGGATTGATAGTCTTGCTTCTCAGAAATTTGAGGTTTGTTTGATTATTCGTGGTACTTATCAACAATCGTTTGTTAGAGTTAGCAGATGGATGGGTCAGGCGGGTTGGGACATTGGGTAACAGGTCAAAGTAGGTTCAAGTTGAAACGCTCAAATTTTAGTCTAGGTAGGATTGGGTTGACCCGCTAACACTTTTTGTCCATATTTTTAAATTTTTTATGTATAGTTATTATTAGGACCATATTGTCAAATGTCAAGATAATAACCTAAATATTTGAATAGAAGGAAGTCAAGGAACTAGGGAGTTGTGTAAATTAAAAATTGACTTCTGGCTGCTTTCAATATATTCACCGCATTTGACTTTTACTAACTTGTTTAGTTGACCCATTGATGATAAAACAGTATACCATAACCCAAGTCGAACACGTATTCATTTTTCAAAATTGTGTAAATAATAATGCTATTTTTATAATTCAAAAACTATAGTCATGTTATAACCCCTACTGAGGATGTTGACTGTGGAGCTACTTAGTCGAGTCCAACAGGTCATTGCATAGTCATGTTATGACCCCTAGATATATGAATATACTTTTTTAGAAGACTTTGCTTTGCTATTCTGAAAAGGCTGGCGGTGCAGCTTGTTGCCCTGTTTACCATCTATTTCAATATAATTTTGTATTGACAAACATCAAATTCATTTGTTTATCTTCCTTTTTCTTTAATATTTTTCATGTTTAACTAAAAAAAACTATATTAGCCAGCTTTAATCTTCTTGTATTTAATCAATCAAAACAACTCATGTCTTATGCTATATTGCTTCCAATTTTAGGATTCCGCATCCCAAATTGAAGAACTTTTAGATAAGTTGACCGTATCGTTGACTGGTGAAGAGCTTCAATTTGTAGAAACAATCTATCACAAAGCAATGAAGCTTCAAGTAGATTTTTTCTCGGCTCAACCAATTATCCAAAACACTGTTGTTCCCTTGTATCAAGCTCATGAAAACGATGAACACAATGTTTTAATATGTAGTGGTTATGACATGACATGTAGTGCTGTTGATTCGGGTGCACTTCTTGCTGATGTGGCAGTTATAAAATCATCAAAAAATGTAAAGTCGAATGGATATGAATCCGGTGGTGATGAAACTTCTTTAGATAATCTTCGGGACATTTGGAGTGGTCTTCATCGTCAGTATGTTGAAGAATATGAACAGTGTATTGACAACATTATGCTTAGTGAAAAAGGTATCATGTATTTTAAAATTTAAATAATATTTGCAGACTTTGGTCCACTTTTATTTGGTATATAGTAACATTATAAAAATCCTAAATTTTGTTTATTTTTTTTATTGGGCAGTCGCTGAATTCGACTTTGAAAGCCTGTGTGAAGCTCTTGCGCAGTTATCTGATCTTGAAAACGCAGCAAATTTACGAGTGGATAACTCCGGTGTATTGAAAGGATTGCATATGGATGACATTAAATGGGCTGCTGAACACTTGATTTTTCAAGATGGCTGTCTTGAATTCTTTAGAGAAATTGAAAAACACGAAAATGTTGCGATTGATGCTCATATACTTTCATATTGTTGGTCCGGTGATCTCATTCGGTCTGCCTTCAACTCAGGTGTGTGTTTTAGTCATGTTTTATTCTGAAAAGAGTTATCTCAACATGTTTAGCTGAAAATTGATCGATTTGGGCTACGTTTAATACCAGACAGATCACTTGAACGTTAACTAGCGCGTATCCGTTTTAGTAAATTTAAGAACATAGCTAGCTGTAAATGAAAAGGGTCAGGGGGATTTGAAAGTTATCTGAACCCAAAGTTTATTCGATTGCTCACAGCTTAATGGGTCAGAACTTACCCATTCAGAAGTTGCCAAACGGCCCCTAAATGTTTTATTTGACCCATTAAAGATAAAACACGACCCAAATCGACTCTTACATAAATGGGTCAAACTTTTCACATAATCACATCTTTTAAATAGTATAACTTTTGTAATCGTATTTAATACACTAGTTACGTATAAATTCTAAAACGGTACCCCACCCGTGTTATAAATTAAACATTTTGCCGTGGTACCAACCCACCCGTTTCACCACTTCTAGTGATATTCGTATGGACTTAAATCCATGACATTGTATACACTTTCTTCGATAATTGATTGCTTCTATTTGATTAAGCAGGAGATTCAGGATTTCCCAAAGTCCATTCAAACGAGTTAGTCTTCAGCGAATCTATATCAACCGGTGAAATCTTAAAAAAAGTCCAATCTCCCATTGAAAAGCTTCAAACTTTCAACAATATCTGCAAGAACTCCAACAACAATGGCCCAATGTTATCAGTTTACATCGGCGGTTCTGTTGAAGATCTGCTTTGCCTTTTGAAAGCAGATATCGGGATCGTTATCTCTCCAAGTGCTAATATTAAAAAACTTGGAGGTTTGTTCGGTTTTTCATTCGTCCCATTATTTTCTAGTTTAGTTAAAAAACAAAGAGAGTTAATCGAAGGCGGTTCTCCTTGTTGGAAGGGTCTTTCTGGTACCCTTTACACAGTGTCTAGTTGGGCTGAGATTCATGCTTTTATTTTGGGTGTATAAGTGAGATCCCAATTAATAAGTAAAAAAATTAAATAAAATAACAAATACAGATAAAGAAAGAAGTGTATATTTTCTGATGGAGAGTAACAGTGAGTGGTGATTAATAGGGTTTGTAGCCAGATTATTAGTAATGGCTAGTAGGCTGGAGCCTTAAATATTTTAAGAGGGCGGCCGCCCTTGTTGTACTCTTGGGTTATTATTATACGGTTTTGGTTTTGGGGTTTGGGGATTTGATTGTAATTTTAACAATGATGGGGTGAATTTTTTGGATTGTAATTTGTAAGTGGTTTCTTGAATTGTATAAATACTGTTCTATGCAATGTGTAAAGGATCCATTTTTATTAAGTTGTTTTGTTCTTTTGTTTGGTGCTTTTTATCTCTTACCCTTTTACAAGTTTTGACATTTGCATATATGTTGAATTTTAATTTGTAACCGTGTGAACCTATTACGGAAAACTCACAGGATCCCATCAATACCCTGCTAACTGCTAAACCAATGGGAGTGGGCTTAGGTAAAGCGTAGAGCGTAGGTAACACTAGATAGGTGGCCTTTAGGGGGTTAAGATAGGAAACAAGTGGAAATTAGATTCGAATATGAAGATCAAAGGCGTGCCACTATGCGCACCTTGAAAGGTTATTGAACATTTTTGGTACACTTTTATTTGCGCATTTCAAATCTCGAATACCTTGTGTTTCCAGTGTTTATCGAATTAAAAAGCGGTAACAGACAACCCTCTTGTTTCGGCCTGCATAAAACGGACATTTTGACTTGGAACATGTTTTGATCAAATATTAAGTAGGCACGACACGAATATACAATAAATATGAACATGTAAGAATCCAACTAAAACTACACAAAATTCACAAAAACCCTAATTCATTTCATAGTAAATTCCATAATTACAATATCATAGAACTCAGTTTATCAGTAAAATGTGCATTGTGTATGCTTTAATAAAGCTTCCAGACAAAACCGGGTCTCACCCAAAACCCTGGTGTGATGAAATATGCAGGATTTATACAAACCCACAAAACTAAACGCATCGATCAAACCATTACTCTCTTTTTTACCCTTTAACCAGCAAGAACTTGGCTCTCGAGTTCATCTTTACCAGAAAACAAAGTTTATATGCATTTTTAGACAGGTTCAGTCTCTGTGTGTCTGATTGTTTTCTTCAAATCTTGGTGCTGAAATGTGATCACATCAAGAAGTTAGTGGATTTTTCAGATGGAAGGATAAGATATTTAGGTTATGTTTTACCTCTAGTGGGTCAAACGGGTAAAAAATATGTTTAGGCTAAATACACACGAGTCAAACGGGTCAAATGTTGTTAAGAGTGTACAAAATCTACCAAATCACCTTTATTAACACAATTGATTATCACTGAAATATGTTTTTTAACATAAACAAGCTTATGAAATTTTAAAATATTGGAGAAGTTTTTCGGCTGAGCAGGACCAAAGTTTAAAAGAACAGAAACGAGCCCCGAGGCGTTTTCCCTTCGCCTCATGAGGCGTAAGCCTCGAGGCGAACCGAGGCGAACTGAGGCGTAAGCTCGAGGGGCAGTCAAAAAATAAATATGAAAATTATGTGTCTATAAAAAATAAAATACTTGACCTAGAAAAGTCTAAAACATCAAAAACACACATCAAAAATAAAATAATTGACCCAAAAAGACTATAACACCAAAAAAAAACACATCAAAAACACCCTAAACCACCCGAGGCGCACCTGAGGCGCATATTTTCTTAGCGCCTCAGCCCTTAGAGGCGTATGTACAATCTGAACCCCATGAGGCGCGCCTCAGAGTCGTTTTCTTAGAGTTTCGCCTCGAGGTGTACGCCTCGCCCGTTTTTTTAAACCATGAGCAGGACCTTTTGTCCCATAGAACCCTTCTGCCCTCCCATTTTTCGATATCTACTTTTGACATGAAACCCAACCCTTCTGGCCTCCCATTTTGCGATATTTAGTATAGCATAAGTAGGTACTCACCAAGCTCATTGGTGTCGGAATTTTTCATGATCCTAAGCCTCTTGACAGAGCCAAGAAACATCCTGAAATCAGATAAATGGAGTACAGGTCAATATTGGTCAAACAATATCGACTTGCGGGTCAAAGTTTAAAGAAATGGAAGTTAAGAAATCATACTCCCAGGGAACATCACCAACAAGCATACAATCTCCATCTTTATCTTCATAAGTGAGAACGAATTCGGATGTTCCATCCAATAATCTTGAAGGTTTAACTGCTTCAGTGCTCGACCCTAAACACATATAAACATATTTTTATCAGTTAATTAAGCATATCAAAGTTTGAAAGATCAAAGTTTGTTACTAGTCAAGTTTCATGATCAAGCAAAAACGCAAATCGAATTAAAATGATCAAGAAACAAACTTTTGGGGAATCCCTATTCCCTAATAATCCCCTTAGGATCTTAGGCTACATTCTACAACTATTTTGGTGGAAGGGCAATTTCAACACGTTTGTGTATAAATGGGTCGATTTGGGTTACATGCCAAATAAAAATCCTGCAAACATCAAACGGGTCAAATGAGCCAGATGGGTCAAACATGTTGAGAAGTCATATAAAGTGTGATTCCAAGTTTCCAACACATACAACCTTCTAAATCGCTTTATCCTAACATTTAGCGCTGTAATGTATACTTTCCATAACAGTATTAGCGCGTAAATCAATTAAGCAAAAAGGGACATAAAAAGTGGACAAAAGTGTTTATTGGTCACTTTGAACCCAACCCGTTTCGACGCACATTGAAAGTTTCCTTGTTTCAACCTAAATTCATTAAGTGAGCTTATCAAGTGTAAACGGAAAATTACAGAGACGAACTTACATCTACTGAAGAACATTTCGTGCAAGGTTTGAGCCAACATCTCATAGGATGTGTGAGCATTGAGATCAACTTTTCTTCCAATCAGAGTTCCATCCATATTAACTTTCACTGACCGGTACTTGTTGGAAATCCCATTTCTTTCATCCGAATAATCCTTGATTCCAACCGTTCGGTTCTTGCTTTTGTTTTGTACAGGTTTTGAGACAAAGTTTTCGGTTGGTGACTTGACTTGGCTAGCCAAACTAGGCATCCGGTGAGCTTTACTTACAGGAGGCCATCCAACAACACTATAATCACACAAATTAAAACACTTTAATCAGTTTCATTAGATATTAAAACAACCCAAAATAGTGATCAATGGCAGACATATAAATTTTCATCATGACGATTGTAGTATTGGTTCAGCTTGACTGGGCTCGAGCTCGGCTCGTCATGCTTTTATGAAGCTCGAGCTCGACTCGAATGTAAAACCCAGGAGCTCGAGCTCGGCTTGGCTCGAAATAATTTTAGAACAATTTTAAAGGAGCAAAAAACCCGACTTGAGCTCGCTTCGATAGCTTAAACATGCCGAAACTCGGCTAGAGCTCAGTTCGCCAATGATAAATAGTAGGTATACTATAAATAAAATAATAATAATATAACATTTGTTTGGGCTCATTTAGGTTCGCTAGCCTAAATGGTCTTTGTATGAAAAGCTCGAGCTCGGGCTCGATAACTAAACGAGTCATTTTTCAAGCACGAGCTTGGGCTCGTTAAGGCTCGACTCGTTCGAGCTTTTTACCGATCCGATCCCGAGTAGCTCTAGAGCCATCGCGCATCATTTACACCCGTAGTCGAGATTAATATCCAATCATTCCAAACACCCCCTAAAGTAAGGGTAGTTCATGGTTTCATCAACACATACACACACACACACTAAATTAGCATTCTATAAAACATAAAAAAAATAGGTTTAAACAAAACAAAGAAAAAGAACCCACAAATGCCTGTTTTGTTCTTATTCTATAATTCACAAAGGGGAATCATACTTAAAGATAAGAACCCTAATTATTTATATGTGGCCAACAATGAAAGAATATGGTAAATATTCCTACACTTTAAATGTAACAAATCTATTAGTGGTGTTCATCACAACCACATAAACAAATTCACCATCCACTATCCATTAACTAATAAACTAACAAAAAAAAAATCTCAAAAAAACAAAAAAAACTAGAAAAGGGTTTTTATGGATTCTCTTAAAATTATACTAGAAAAAAATATATATTTTATAAGAAAAAAATGTATACCTGGTACCATTAGGAGGAGAAACAGAATCAGTAGCAGTTCTTTTGGTACCAGAAGATGATGAATTATTAGGGATATTAACAGAAGAAGAAGAAGAACAAGAATTTTGTTTAGAAACCAAAGAAGTAGGGAAATCTTTAGCTGTCAATATTCTAGCATATTGATTCCAACCACCACCACTTGCTACCATCTTTGACTTCAAACCACCACCACCACCACCACCACCTATACCCAACCCAAGTCCCAATTCAAGACCATCTAAACTCTCATCACCAACAACAGGGTATGATGAAGAAGTTACCTCACTAGACATAACAACCATATTATTATTATTATTAACTTCTTTTGATCCTGTTAATATTGACCTATTGGTTGTTGACCCATCAGAAGGCACACCACCACCATCTTCATCATCACCACCATTTAATAACCCAAGGGTGACATCCATATTTGGTAGAGTATTATTATGTTTACAAATGTAATCTTTAGAAAGAAAGATTGAAAGTTTGTTGAAATAAAGGAAAACAAAGAGAAAAAGAAGAAGGTGGTAAATGGAGGTGGAAAGTGGGACCCACATGTCGGCTTTTAGTGTCTCACAATTAATCATCGATTTTTCTTAACTTTGTCCCCACTCTGACCAAACATATTTCTGTGTTACCATTTGTATCAAACACTCTGTCCCCACCAATAAAAACTACTTCTAGACTACCCATAATTATGTCTCTTTCTTGTAAATTTTTTTTAACCCAAAACGAATCCTTCGTCTTTCGAAATTCACTACATCAGCATAATATTCGCAAACAGGGAAAACCCACACCTGAGGCCGAAGCCTGCAAACACTCGTTCGAAGGCATGACAGTGTGGTGAGATAAAGCTCGTTTAGTTCAAGGACTGAACTAAGCGATCACCGCCAAGTCTCCCATTATCAACAGATGAAAATAATGAGGGTAGGAATCGAACGTCGGTCACTAAGAACATTAAGTCTTTCCTATAATCTTATTAATATTGGCTTTGGACATTGGCACACTCTCGTATGATTGCACACCCCTCTATACGTCACATTAGGGGTGCAAACGAACTGAGCCGAGCTCGATTGACTTATAAGAGCTCGAGCTTCGCTCGATTTGAGCTTTGTTTTCAAAGCTCAAGCTCAGCTCGTTGACAATTTGTCAAGCTCGAGGGATCGGCTCGTTTATTATCAATTAGTTAATACATTGAATAAAAATAATATAAATAATAGTTCGTTTAGGCTCGTGAGCTCGATAAGTGAAGCTCGAGCTCGTGGCTTGTTTGCTAAACAACTTTAAATGAGTGGTAAATATTATTAAATATTAAAAAACTAATATTACACTAGGCTCGATAAGGCTCGACGAGCCTAACGAGCTCAACATGCCAGGCTCGATAAATAAACGAGCTTTGTTTTAGGCTCAAGTTCAGCTCCTTCCGAGCTTTTTACCTAGCCGAGCTCTAGTAGCTCGCGAGCGGCTCGGCTCGATTGCACCCCTACGTCACATATAGGGGCTATACATGGTGTATAGATGTGTCTATTGACTAGAAAGTTTTGTCAGACTAAACACGTTTTGTAGGCATATACGTAGCGTATAGGACTCTGACTATGAACATTAATGACGTGTGAAACTTTGTATAGTTGGGAGTGTAGAAATAATTTTGAGGGGTGTAAATAGAATGACGTTATTCGTGTAAAAAAGTACAACTGTGTCTGCACAATGAATATGATTGAGTACAACACAATACAGCTGACTTTTGGTTACTGTATTTCTTTCTTTCTGTGAAAGTTGCTTTTCTAAAAGCAAAAGTTTCTCTTGTTTTTTTATTATTTTGTTTGTTTTGTTTTTGTTAGTGGTTTTGTATTAAATTGTTTTGTTTTTGTTAAAAGTATAGAATCCTATGCACATATAAAGGAAGAAAGGAAAAAACAAGAATCTAATATCACTTTTTTGGTAAATACCAAGTTAAAGGGACTTCGAGATTTTGTTTGAGATGATCAAGAAAAAGATATTATTATTATTATTTTTGGAACATTTATTTGTGGGTAAGCACGTGACATGTGAATATCGTATAAATTATAGGGTTCTACTTATGAGATACATAAAGTAAGTTTGTAAATCTATATTAATTTTATCATAATTGACTTGGAATTAACAAATTTTAACTTACTTTTAGGAAGTAAAGTAGGTATATATAAAACAAAATTTAATGTGTAAATAGATGTAATTAGTTGATAATGCCAATTATAAAGTAGATAAGTGAAATAATTTGACATATTTCGTAGTGATATAGGTAAAGAACTTATGACATAGATGCATTAGTAAAATATATCAGAAAAAAATGTTTTTAAAACTTTTTATGATTTCTAACATGCAATAGACAATTTGTCAAGAAATGGTAATCAACTCAAAGATGAACACTAAACTTTTATTACTGGAAAGAAAAAAACTACACAAAAACAGAATCTGATTAATACAATCAAACCCTAATCTCTAAATCAAAATCATTAACATATGATCTTGATATAAACGTTCTAACTCTAGATCATTGACAGATGATCTATACTATAACAGGAAAATAACAGATCATTAACAGATGATCGTAACAAAACCCTAACAACTTGAAAGGACTGAACAAAGAGAAAGACACTTGACGACTCGCCAAACTGATAACACACTGAGATGACTTGTTTATATAGACCTCCTGGAGGCTCGGGAAGAAACACACCCGAGCCTCAGAGAACCGTTGATCTCTCGAGAGAAAACACACATTAACGAGATCTTGGCCATTAAAAATAGGTGTGGGGATTGCCAGGTTGGCAATCCACACAAACAGCTCTTGTTGACTTCTGAAGACTTTGACCTGGGCTGCTACGACTTGGGCTGCTACAAGCTAACTGGACCAGACTTCTTCTTGGGCTCAATCAGCAAGCAATCCAATAACCTCCAATCCAATGATCTCCAACCCAAACCAAAACAACATAAAATAAAAGTGTATGAGAAAAAAATATAACAAGAATATTTATATTTATTATTCTTATATTATTCTTATATGTTATATTTTTAACACCCCCCCTCACTTTTATTGCCGAATATGTCAAACATGTTTAACTTTAAGCATATATGGTTATGTTGTTCAACAGAAAGTCCTTTGGTAAATATATCAGCTGTTTGATCTTCAGACTTAACATGTTCAGTCTGAACACACCCTTTACTAATTTGATCTCGAAGAAAAAATAAGTCAAGTTCAAAGTGTTTTGTCTTATCATAAAAAACAGGGTTGGCAGCAATTGCTAGTGCAGCGGAATTATCACAAAAAAGTCTAACAGGAAGGCTGACCTGGATGTTGAGTTCACTAAGAAGATTAATCATCCACATAACTTCACATGTTGCAGTACACATTGAACGGTACTCAGCTTCAGCTGTGGACCGAGATATAGTAGACTGCTTTTTGCTTTTCCAAGCAACTAAGGACTTCCCTAAAAAAATGCAATATCCTGTAACAGACTTCCTGGATTCAGTGCACTTAGCCCAGTCTGAATCAGCAAATGCTGTTAGACTTAGCTGATCACTTTTAATCAAGTGAATGCCTTTTCCAGGAGCTTGTTTTAGATATCTAAGTATTCTCATAGCTATCATGAGATGTGCTTTTGTGGGTTTGTGCATATATTGACTCAGAACATGCACAGAATAGGCTATATCTGGACGGGTGTGGGACAAGTAGATAAGCTTTCCCACAAGCCTTTGATAACCAGTAATGTCCACCAATTCCTCATGTTCTTGTTTACACAAATTGGTAATAACATGATTAGGTTCAAGTGGACATTTAACTGGCTTACAACCAGTCATTCCATATTCTGCCAACAGTTCTAGACAATATTTTCGTTGACTCAGACACAAACCTTCACTGGTTTTTAACACCTCAATGCCTAGAAAGTACTTTAGGGAACCTAAGTCTTTAATTAGAAACTTGGTTTTAAAAAACTTCTTTACTTTTTCTATAAATTCTTTACTATTTCCAGTCAAAATTATATCATCAACATAAACAAGCAACACACAGAACACATCACCAGATTTCATTACAAACATAGAATGGTCACATTTGCTCTTTTCAAATCCTAATTCATGCAACACACTGACCAGTTTAGCATTCCACATACGAGGGGCTTGTTTAAGCCCATACAAGGATTTTTTAAGTTTGCATACCCTTGTATCATTTTTTGAAAAATACCCTTCGGGCAATTTCATATATACATCTTCAAACAAATCACCATATAGAAACGCATTATTAATGTCAAGTTGGTATAAAGGCCATTCATATTTGACTGCTATAGTCAACACACACCTAACAGTTATCATTTTGACAACCGGTGAAAAGGTTTCATCAAAATCTAAACCCTCACGTTGACTATAACCTTTAGCCACTAATCTGGCCTTATATCTATCAATCTCACCAGTGGATTTGTATTTAATCTTATAAATCCACTTACACCCTATTGCTTTCCTATCCTTAGGTAACTCTACTATTTCCCATGTGTCATTTCTATTTAATGCTTCAATTTCATCATTCATAGCATTTACCCAGTTTCTATCTTTGCAAGCTTCATAATAAAATCTGGGTTCAACACTTTTATTTAGCATAGACACAAAACAAAAGTTTTCAGGAGAAAGTTTGGTATAGTTAACAACATTTTCTAAACCATACTTAACCTTTCCTTCAACTATATAGTCACTAAACTTTCTAGGAAAAGTAGTATTTCTAGAGGATTTTCTAACAACAGTAGGATGATCAGCAGATGAAGAGTGTCCCTCAGAATCAGTGCTATCATCATGACCTAAGTCATCACCCTCAACCCTACCACTATTAACCCCTGAGCCACCAGGTTGCTGATCTCCAGCCATACCTGAAGTGGTGCCCAAAGGGTTATTTGGCTGCTGAGTCCCATGATGACCAGGCTCTTGGTTTGCCCTCTGCTCATCATTGGGACCATCAGGACCATTGGAATCTGTGTTGTTAGTTGACTCAAACAAATCAAAAAAATTTAACTGATTAACATTTTTATAATCATTTGGGTCACAATTTTTTGAAACTTTAGACTCTTTAAAAGGAAAAATAGACTCATAAAATCTCACATCCCTAGAAAAAACAATCTGTTTTGAATCCAAATTCCACAATTTGTATCCCTTTTTCTCATTTGAGTAACCAATTAAAACACATTTATTTGCATGTATATTAAACTTATCAGAATTGTTTAAGACTGTACTATAACACAGACAACCAAAGACCCTAAGCTTTTCATAAGAGGGCTTAAAACCATACATGACTTCATAGGGTGACCTACCTTTTAACACTGAGGATGGAGTCCTGTTAATTAAGTAAACAGCAGTAAGAATGCATTCAGACCAAAAGAACAAAGGCAAGTTACTTTGAAACATTAAGGCTCTAGCAACATTTAGTAAATGTCTGTGTTTCCTTTCTACTATACCATTCTGTTGAGGTGTATGTACACATGAGGTTTGATGTAGAATGCCATTTTTATTTAAAAAATCTTTCATTCTTGAATTAATAAATTCAGTACCATTATCACTTCTGAATATTTTTACATTCTTTTTAAACTGATTTTTTAAGATGGCCACAAAATGTTGAACATTTTCAAAAACTTCATCTTTGTGCCTCATGAGATAAGCCCAAACAGACCTAGTATAGTCATCTACAACAGTAAGGAAATATCTGAATCCTTCTCTACTTTTTACCCTATATGGACCCCATACATCCAAATGGACTAACTCTCCTAGACTGGTGGTTTTGTGTTCACTAATGGGAAAGGGTTCTCTGTGTTGTTTGGCCCTATGACACACATCACAAGGATTATGATTATTGTCAGTTATCATGCTGAGTTTAATGTCATTTTTTAACACTTTTAACACAATGTTTGAGGGATGACCTAACCTAGCATGCCATAAATTGACAAACTCAAAACTGTTACAACACATACCAGAGAACACAGAAGATTCACCACAGAAATACAATCCATCAACTTGACTACCAGTCACCAGGACTCTCTTGGTTAAAGAATCCTGTATATAGCAGTTGGATTCATTAAATAAAACATCCAACTTACTATCTTTGGCCAGTTTGTGCACAGAAAGCAAATTTACACAGTACTCAGGCACAACAAAGACATCATACAAAGTGACTTCATTAGTGAGTTTAACATCTCCTATAACAGTAACTTTGGCACTAGTTCCATTAGGATGATTTACTTTTATGTTTAAGTCACTTACATTTATTTTATTAATCACACAATCATCATTCATAATCATGTGCTGGTTTGCACCAGAGTCAGTTATCCAACCTAATTTTCTAAACACAGAGTGCACATTTGAAAAAGAGAAAACAGGTTTGGATACACTAGCTGAACAAAAAAAGTTACATGACCTACCTGCAGAATTGCAGCTAGTTGTCCCTTCTTCACTTTTCTTGTTTAACAGACTTAACAGTTGAGAAACCTGATCAGCAGTTAAAGAATTCCCAGAACCATTGTTTGTTTCAAGAGAAGCCCCACTAGTACTAGTTGCATTATTACTAGTCACATTCTTTTTACTAAAACTAGACTTGTTTTTCATCCATGCAGGATATCCAACAATCTCAAAACATTTGTCAACTGTGTGTCCCACCTTATCACAATGGGTACACTTTAGATTTGGATTTTGGTTATTAATCCTAGCATTCTTTTTCCTGGTTTCAAAACTTTGATTAGTTTTAGCAAAGAATCCTACTGTAGGACCTTGTTCCTTTGTTAAGGTGACATTAGAGTTCCTATGTGACTCTTCCCTTGAAACAATAGAGAAGGCCTCCTTTACAGTAGGTAAAGGATCCCTTATCAGCAGATTGGTTCTAACAGAACTATACACAGTATCAAGACCCATCAAGAATTGCATCAACTTTATTAAGTGACTAAAGTCATTGAACTGTTTTGAAGCATCACAAGTACAGGCAGGGATATGTAACATTTGATCAAGATGTTGCCACATAACATGAAGTTTATGATAGTAATCAGCAACAGACATACCATTTTGATTAAAATGATTTATTTTCTGATAAGTATCAAATATTACAGATCCATCAATTTTATTGTAAGTCTCTTTTAAATCTTTCCAAACATCAACAGCTAGTTTAGAATAGACCTGACCCATGTATAACTCTTCAGATACAGAATTTAGAAGCCAAGTAAGCACAACAGAGTTACATCTATCCCATTGTTTAGCTAAAACAGTGTCATCAGTAGGTTTAACACAGTCCCCATTAATAAACCCTAGCTTATTTTTTACTTGTAAAGCTAAGATCATAGCATTTGACCAAACAGTGTAGTTTTCAGTTCCTTTTAGCTTAATATTGATAATAGACAAGTTAGCAGAATCACTAGCATGAAGGTAAAGAGGATCACTAGCATCAAGTTTACTAACCAAAGTACGACCTCCTTCACCAAACTCACTACTAGTATCAGACATAACTACTAATCAATTAAGCAAGTACAAATATAACACAAACAGAACAAGAACCACAAAAAACTGAATTGGAATAGTAAAGTAATAGTGTCACACTTAAGCAGGTATCAAACGAAGCCCTGTCAGTGTCAAGATTCCAGGTTCGTCACTCAAGGGTGCCTGGACATGTCTTAACAGGGGAGTTTGACTACGAGCAGTAAAAGAAAATGTGACAGTACTACAATATTAACAACCAATTCAAAGACACAGCTACACTGAACAGACCAAACACAGAGCAGGAACAATCTCACCGAGGTTAGACCCAAGTTAGGGTTTCGCCAAACACAACTCGTAACTCGGAACCTTCACTTAGGGTTCGGAGTCAGAGAGCAAGATTCCTATGCCTCCAAGATCCAGTTGTCTTCAAGAACACTCAAGAAACCCTAGATCCGTCGATGAACTACAGATCTAAGGTTAATCTCCTTCTTTCCCAAAGCAGCTCAACCAGATAACCAGAATACCAAGAATCTCCGACCAAACCCTAAACGGACCACTAATCAAGAACAGATCTGAGCCTAGGGCTCTGATACCATGTCAAGAAATGGTAATCAACTCAAAGATGAACACTAAACTTTTATTACTGGAAAGAAAAAAACTACACAAAAACAGAATCTGATTAATACAATCAAACCCTAATCTCTAAATCAAAATCATTAACATATGATCTTGATATAAACGTTCTAACTCTAGATCATTGACAGATGATCTATACTATAACAGGAAAATAACAGATCATTAACAGATGATCGTAACAAAACCCTAACAACTTGAAAGGACTGAACAAAGAGAAAGACACTTGACGACTCGCCAAACTGATAACACACTGAGATGACTTGTTTTATATAGACCTCCTGGAGGCTCGGAAGAAACACACCCGAGCCTCAGAGAACCGTTGATCTCTCGAGAGAAAACACACATTAACGAGATCTTGGCCATTAAAAATAGGTGTGGGGATTGCCAGGTTGGCAATCCACACAAACAGCTCTTGTTGACTTCTGAAGACTTTGACCTGGGCTGCTACGACTTGGGCTGCTACAAGCTAACTGGACCAGACTTCTTCTTGGGGCTCAATCAGCAAGCAATCCAATAACCTCCAATCCAATGATCTCCAACCCAAACCAAAACAACATAAAATAAAAGTGTATGAGAAAAAAATATAACAAGAATTTTATTTATATTTTATTATTCTTATATTATTCTTTATATGTTATATTTTTAACACAATTAAACTTGCGTTTACACGTTTCAAAGAAAATTATAAGGAATCAATTAAAATTCAAAACTGTAATTATTCTAAGCATGCAAAGTGGAGGGTGATTGATGCATGTTTATTTTTCAAATACATGTAATTTATTTACTTTAAAAGCCAAAGCCATGATTCAAACATTTAATTCTTGTTTAAAAAAGAACAACAAAAAGAATGCCTTACAATTTCATGAAAACTGATATAAGATCTAGAATAAATATAATTTTTTAAACTAAAACTATGAAAAAAAAACATTAAGCCATATATTTGTTAGGATATTCGGTCGATTTGGCAACATTCGATATTTACTTTCGAGCAAACCCTGGGATTATAGCTCAGTGGTTATGTGGGAAATGAGGGAAGACTTCTGGCCATTGGTCATGAGTTCGATTCCTGATCCCACCGGTTTTAACCGATTCTTTATTGTCGTGCTTTTGGGCGTGTAAAGGGTCGGGTTTTCCCCAGAACTGGTGGC
>JAUTDX010005239.1:0-32440 GCA_030844895.1 Ambrosia x helenae | reverse complement strand
CACCTGTTTATGAGAATCTGCTGCAGAAATCATTCCAGAACAGCCTGTTGCACAAGAAGATCCCGCTGAGTTGTTACTCAAGGAAGAGGGGGAGAAAAGCGAGTGTCTATTGATTAAGAAAGAGAAAGATCTGGTAGCTGTGGTCTAGGGGGAGTATTGTTGGGTTCTGTTGAGACCACAGTTACCAGAACGAAGACTTTTGGTAGCTTATAATGTAGTTTGTAAGTTTAAAGGGTTGATTATGTAATTAAACCATAGTTATTGTACAAACCCAGTATCTGCGCACTTAACAGAAGGGGCCCTGCTCACTTAGTTAAGTGCGCAGGCCCATCTGCCACTCCTATATATAGATAGCTAGTGTGCAGCTCTAGGTTAGGGTTTTGGTTATCTTGAATATCAAAGTTCACATTTGGTGCGTACTTAATATTATCCATGGTGTTTCATTGTATTATCAGTAATGGAAATCATCTTGTGTTCATATTGTGTGTCGGTTTTACTAGCTTTATTAGTATCTTTGTTTTCACAAGATTAATCACTTAAAACACCTAACAAATAGGTGTTTCTAAGTGATAACAATCTTTTGCACTAACAAGATCTAGTATTTGGGACTTACAAATTATATGATCAATTCAGCCATAAACCTTATTAAAACCTATTTTAATGTGTCTTATGATTTAACATGGTCGGGGAATTCATCTATTAGTAATGATAAAATCGGGGTTTTCGGTATGTAAGAAAAGGGACAATTTTATGCAATGTGTTATTCTTGTGCACACATTACCCAAATCTGATTCCAAATGTTTCTAATTATGAAATATGATTAAAAATTGGTTTTAATTGAATAATAGGACTGAATTGGGTGAATGACACATTACTTTGCGAAACAGGGGCTTCGGTTCAACAATTTTAGGAATTTTCACAATATATGTAAAGGGTCATCATTTTTGTCAATAAATCAGGTCTTAGATCATTAAAATGACTTTTGGAATTGTTACAAATGAACTTTTGATTTATAGGGGTTGAATTGGTTAGTTACACCTTTGGCACGGTTCTAATTCAGGTAATGTGAATATCTCTAAACTGAAATGGGTGTAGTCTCACATCCGAATGCCTCCCAAACATATTAGCTAATGTTTTAAGATTATAGACAATGTTTGGGGGCTGAGGTGAAATGGTTTTATACAAGCGATTGTAATTGATTTACTACACCTTTCTGGGGATTTCAATGTTACCCGGTCGACCCGTTTGGAACCATAAAAGTCTTATAGGCTTAGTATGTGATATAAATTGTTATTTGGCAGGTGCTTAATTGTGTGTATCATCCCAATATCAATTAGCTTGTTGAGTATTTGTTCTCGCATTCAGCTGAATTCATGAGGCACTTTTACTATTTTTAAACTTTTGGGCTAATTTGCATGCATGAACACGTATTTAAAATCTTGTTAAATTAGGTCTTGTCAAGATTGTTCAATGATTGAGTTATATGTTTGTTATTATATATATATATATATATATAATAATAGATTGTGTTGATGGTTACCTGCCTGATATTATAAACTGAGCTATGATAGTTATATGATATGACTGGTCTGATTTTTTTATTATATTTTTGAGTTGAGTAGGCGGAATAGTTATGTAGACTGGTGTTATAAGCTGAGCTATGACAGAAGTGGGATATGCCTGCTCTAATTTGTAGTTATGGTTTGTGTCAAATAGGCGGAATGCGCTTATTGTATTTTGTAATTGAAGTCTTGAGATAAATAGGCGGATTGCAATTATCCTAGACTTTGATTTGATTTTACTTTGTCAATAGGCGGGACGTGCTTATTAAATTTGGTAATTGAAGTCTTGAGATAGACGGATTGTGCCTATCCGAGACTTTGATTATTGCTTGGGGGAAAACAAATTAGCGGATTGGTTTACTGTTGACTTTGAGGTTGAATTACTTTGTTAAGATTATTTTGACGATATATTTAAAATTATAAAACTTGAATTCACTTAGCTCATCTGACTTTACGTGCATATTTAGATTGATTTCATGTTTGTTGATGAACCAAGGGACGCTTAGCATGCAGTATGAGCTACTCGGCTGCAGGTTACATTTCAAATAAGAGGACGTCTAAATGATTTTGTCTGAACGTTATTTATATTATTTCTAAAATTAATTTGCTTTATGAATATTGTTTTCACCCGTTTCGGGAAACCCATATTTGGGAACTTAAAAACTTATTTTGACATTCCGCTGCGTATCTTTGAAATAAAAATAAGACCCATTTTAAGTTATTTAATATGGTTTTAGTTTTTGAGGGCAACTGTTTGACACCGGTTTACGAGTCTTACAAAAGCTTATTAAAGAACTTTTAATCGTAAACCTTCACCCGAGAATCACTTTTTCTTGCTCAGACCATATGCAAAAAGTAGATCTCGTAAAATTAATTAGTTCACATGGGTGCTTGCTAGCTTAAAATAATTGACCTAGTAGGCACCTTAGCTAACCTGCTTAACTAATTCACGAGGTTTTTTTTTACCTAGTTGTGTGCTAGCTTAATTATTTTATTTTGTAAACTTTCAATTTCGATGGTAAGAGAAATTAATCAAGTAGCTAGGGTGTTTAAGTATAAGTACCTTGCTTTTTTTTTTTTTTCAAACGATAACGACTTTATATATAATATAAAGGCCCGGCAACGAGCTAGCTTCAAATACACCATAAAAGCCAAACGGCCAACACCAAAAAG
This sequence comes from Ambrosia x helenae, assembly GCA_030844895.1. Lineage (NCBI taxonomy): Eukaryota > Viridiplantae > Streptophyta > Magnoliopsida > Asterales > Asteraceae > Ambrosia > Ambrosia x helenae. Next base: position 29,705 of record JAUTDX010005239.1, on the reverse strand, counting down.
CTAAAACCAATTACAACATGTAAGTAATATTAAAGTCATGCCACTTCTCCCAAGCGGAAAAGTCACCTTCGATCGATTGCGAATCCAAACATATAGTCCTCTTTGATAAGCTCCACAGTCGTAGTAGTCGAGCAGAAAACACCATCAAAAGACTTTTGATTGCTCACAAGCCAGATCCTCCAAACAGTGGCAATGGACAATCGCATAAACCACCTTCTCATCTCTTTCCTCCGAGCTGCTATTTCAAACCACACAAATTTGACATGCTTGGCAGCTTGGTTCCATAGTTTTGGACTATACTATGTCTCAACAGTTCTTTTCTTTACACCTATAATTTTTCCAACTTCTCAAAAATCAAATATTCGAATTTTAAATATCTCCTATGAACACGAAGAACAATAACACTTTTTTCTTCAAGTTTTTTTTCAACAACAATAAACAATTTAGAGATAAATAGCCTTGAAACTGAGATACTAATTCACGAGAGATAAATAGATGATCACTTTGTCTTTCTTGACATCCTTCGGAGCTAACTTGCTTGATATAATCTCTGATTTTAGCCGTAGGTTAATTCGGATGTGTGGGCAGTGCCATATATTCGGTTAAAAAATCATCATCATAGTCAGTTAATTCCATAAAATAACAAATGCTAAGGGGGGATGGGACACCACCCGAATTGTTTACGGGTACCCACTACCAGCACGGTAACACCACCGCCACCCGTGCTGATAGTGGTCCCGTGAACCGTTTTGCTGGTTCTGTTTACCGTGTTGGTAACACTGATTATTAAATGCATGGTCGAATTAAGTATTTATTTTAATACTTTTTTACCGTTGGAATTTATTTTATATGAAACGGTACATTTTTTTACCGTTATTTTGAAATGGTATAGAAATGTACACGGTTTAAATAAACAAAACACAAACAAACAACTAGATCTTAACTAAACTACTTTCACACAAACAACACAAATGGATCCAAAGAAATCAAAGAGTGTTTCGAAGGGTGGGAGGGGAACCTCGAAATCTAAAGTCGGGAGTTCTAGTAGTTGAGCTAGAGGTTCGGGTTTGGGTTCGAGCTCGGGTACGGTTGAAGCCTATAGGCGCATGATGAATTTTCCACAAAGGCAACCCTAACCACAATAGTTCTAAACTCAATTCCAACAATTCTCACAAACTCAACCCCAACCACAACCGTTCTACATACAACCCAACCACAACCGTTCTACATACCACCCCAACACAACCGTATCCACATTTTTTTACGTCGGCTCAAATAACAACATCCCAACCAGACGACTTCGAGCTCCGCATAGACGTCGATGACGAGGATGAAACTGTGCCAGAGACACAGTTGCAGGATCATGGAGATGAAGAATTAGGCGATGAAGCGGAGACTGCTTTTAGAGGATGAAGTGGTAGAAGTTGATGCGGGGGAAAAAAGAAATTTGGGAAGCTAACAAAAGTTGTGAAGTGGAATACAGCACAAGAGGTTGCTTTGGCAAAAGCTTTGTGCTATGTGTCGGAGAACAGGGAGAAGAGTAACAAAGAAGCAAAGGGAGTTTTTGGAGGGCGGTCCAAAGACATTACGCACAACTGTTGGGAGGATCCACCCAAACAGTTGATCAAATTACTTCTAAATGGACCGCCATGAACCCACAAATGAATGCATTCAATGGCCTTCATCAACAAGCGGTAACGATTATGATATATTTAAGTTACGGTTTTATTTAATTATACAAATTTTCTAAAATGTATTTTTACTTGTTTGAATATTGGAGCGCCTAAGAGGGAATGGATGTAGTGATCTTAACGTCATGCAAACGGCATTGAAAGATTACAGAAAAACTCATCCTTCTGGTTTCAACCATCAACCGGCTTGGGAGATTGTAAGAGATCACAACACGTGGAGAAAGCAAATGTTGATGGGTGAATAACGTTCGATAGTCATTCCGACAAGAGATGGAAGTCTTCGGAAGGTGGCAACTATCAAGAGACTGCCTTTCCACACCGGAAGACTCCACCCCCACTAGCCACATGCCGGATCTCAACGAAGATACCAACCCAACGCGACCCGAACGAAAAAAATAAGAAATCTTCAAGCAAATCATCCTGGGTTGACGAATTTGGGTCATACGGGCAATGAAAGAAGACAAACTGAACCAGTTTGTCACCCTACAATCTCAATAAGGCAAAAAAACAATGACGTTTTTAGAGGAAGAACGCGAATTGTTGTGAAAAAGGCAGTATGACCATAACTTGAATATGTATTCAAAACCGCACGACCACCTCAAAGGTAAATCTTTAGCCTTGGTTTGAAACGTAAAGAAGAAATAGCGGCAAAATACGATTAGGAGCGTTATTGGGTTGAAGGCGACGAGTAAATTTAGGTGTTTGTATGTTTTTTTTAAATGATGTTTCTTGTACTTTTTTAAATTTTAATGGAACGGTTATTTTTTTTAGTTTTTTTTACAAACGGTTCTTTTAATCTAACGGTCATTCTTTTAAAACGGTAAATAACAAAAGGAAAACTAAAAAATAAAGATTTCAATGAAGTGAATCAGTTAAGTGCTGCCTCCAAAAAAATGTTTCAGTGAAGTAAATCAGTGAAGTGATGTGGCAGTGCTTAATTGGTTTAAAATCAGTGAAGTGAAAAACTTTTTAGACTCTGATACTAGTTGTAAGTCCCAAATCCGAAGGATCTTCTTAAAAGATCAATTAACACAATTAAAAGGCGGAATCAATTGATTGTGGTGATTTCAAGAACAAGAACAAAATATCACACTACCACACAATTGTATTACTAGAAAATATTGTCTGGTATAAGAGAGAATAAGCAACTTGGAACCTCTCTAGTTCTCTCTCACCGGCTCCCCCTCCGAGCGCTAACCTAATAATGCACGTAACAAAACATTACATACTAGGTATACTGGATAAGCCACATGGCCTAGCCTGCCACACCCCGCCAAGGCGGAAACACGGGGATGTGATTCGAAAGGTTTTCAAGCACAAGGTTCGAGCAACACACAAGATTTAATTTAAATAGATACCTTCGAAGGATGGATGATGTCATAAATTATTAAAATAACACAACATTGTTTGGAATTAAGTAATTGTCTGAAAAAACCTAACTTTAAACACCATAATAACGTATGACTGACACAACCAAATCCATGACGGTACCACCTAGTTCAAGCTCAAGCCTAACCCTTAAGTCTCCGCTCCGCATGGTTAGTTACCTAGAAAACATGCATAAAAGATTTGTCAACATAATGTCAGTGAGTTCACAGGTTTAATGTACTATGTAAAATGCTCATGTAATTCATGTATGACCAGTCATAACTAGCTAAGCGAATGATTAATGTGCAAACCATGAGTCCATAACCAAACATCCTAACTGTTGTGCCTCGCACATTGTACAATAAAGACAACGTGTGTATAGTAGAATGCTAACACTCTTTCGTATGTAACCGGTTAGAGCGCCTAACCAAGAGTGGGAATGTCAACCCAATAGATCTATTAAAGTGTTCCATGGCTTTTGATAGCTAATGGTTATATTGTAAATGTAAGTACGAGGACTGATGAGCTCATGAACGAATGTCTCATGTTCCACATGGTAGTCATGATAGAAATACACACAAATGAATTGTACTAGAAATGTAACATTTTATCCCCCAAAATGGAAAAACTGTAAAAAATTGGGGTCGTGAAATTCACCTGGTGATTGTAGATGTGGTCCAGTAAAGCTGAAAGGTAGAATGACTACTATCCCGACAATTGGTACCTATGATTGTCAAGAATATAGTGAGTTGTACGTTCTTGTCATTTATCATACAAGTTGTTCACCGACATGTGAACCCTTGTGTCAGTTTTAGTGTGGGCCATAGTTCGTGCACATGACAATGATTACTGATTCATGTGTACTTTGTAGATTGTACAGTTTCGTGAATCCGGGTGTTTTATTGTGAAAAACATATCTATTGTAAACAAAATGGGCCCTACATGTCGTCATGGGCTACAAATTGTTCCCAATCTAACACGTGTGGTCGTTTTATGGCAAACGAGTGTTTTAACATAGGTTTATGCCTTTTAAAAACAAAATATAGTACTAACATATGTTATGGATTTCTTAACACATGTTATCATGAGGTAGCCGAAACCTTTTCATACATTGTATCGAAAATCCGATTGTTTATCTAACATGACTTATTCGTGTTCGATAATGCACGATTAGATGATCACAAGTGTGTACTAGTGTGTTGTTAAGGAAATCGAGTATGATCATTATCCAATTGTGGTGTAGTGTCGAGTGTATATACATAAGTATGTTTTACATATATTTCGACTTCTAGACACCTTTAATGGACCAAGTGTGGACTAAAACATTTGTGATAACGTGTGTGTATGTTCTAGGCCGATAATGTCACTTACGTGTGGTCAATTGATATGGTGTGATCCATAGATGTTTGAAACAATTATAAGTGAAACAATGCTTATAAAAACTCATCGACTTAGTGTGTGATTGGCCGATTACAAGACGATCAATGGTCGAAGGGTTGGGAAAAATATAGAAAGGGCCGATTGTTTTAAGTTATAACTAATGATAATAGGGATTGGTTAATGTACCTAGTGGATGTAAGGTGATGGTCGAATGCTTGAGCCTTCGGCCTCCTATGTGGGCTTCCAAGCCTTTGATTATTGTGGCTTGAAGGAAGATTGGTTAATGGTGTTTCGGAAGGGGTGATCAGCCGAGTACTTTAGCCAAGAGAAAGAGAGTGTTGGTGTGTGAAATTGAGGGTGCTCATGGGGCCTTTACGTAGGTGTTCAAGGGAGGTGGTGACAAAAACAAATGTGGTAATCCTATCCTCTTTGGTCGAAGCATTGATTAGGAAAGTTAATCACCATTTAGTGCAAGGCCATGGGTTGGAAAGTTTAATCAAGAAAGAGGGGTGTTGACTTGTTTAGGAGGTTGGATTATCTTGCCTTTTTGTCCAAATAAGTGTAAAGTATTACATCATCCTTGCCATAACCAATTTTCATCATGTGTAAGTATAGATATTTTGATCAATCTTTGTCATGTGATCTTGGGTGGAATCGGTCGAAATATATATTGGTGCAGAGGTGATAGTGACTTAACCAAGAACATGAGTGTGTCATCACTTGATTAATGTTGATTGTTCCATGTATACTTGGTTGTCAATTGCAAGGTAGAGGTCCATGCATGGTGTGCTTCGGCCGAAGATCAAGGAGGTTAGGGAGATAGTTTTGGCGAGTCAACTTCCTACAAGGTAGGTGATAGAATGATAAGTGTTCTATATACATGAAACATTAGTTGTTTTGGTTGTTTGTATGTGAAAGAGACTTGTCATGAGACAATGATTTGCCATTCATATTTTAGTTCTAATCGTGTGTGTGTGCATATATATATATATACCATGTTGATAGATGATGGTTTGTCTCTATTCTTTCACACTTTGGCCGATTAGGGAAGATCATGATGAGAGTGGTCATGTATCATGAGTTGAGGTTTGTTTATGAAGAATGTAAGGTCTTATTTTGGTATAATCTAGACTTTGCATGCATGGTTCCATATTTTCTTTCCTTTTCCTTCATCAATCGATTTTGTGCATGTGTGGGTGTGTTTGTTTGGTCTCGTCCGAAAGAGGGAAAATAGAAAGAGGTGAGTTGTTTATGGAAGCTATTTTACCATAGTTATACCTTCCATTTTGGTGTAAGCTTTGATAGGGACACATGAATGCAAGACTAGTTTTGTTGCCTTCCTTAGTGTATTATCGTGTATGTATGTATGGGTAGGGTATATCTTTTGATCACAGCCAAATGGATACATATGTTGTGTGTGTGCACCTATGAGGTGGATGTGTAAATACATGTATGATTAAGTCTTGTTTTGTTGTGTTCCTATTTATAGCCAAAATTTATATAAATATGTACCCATAAGCTATAGTTTCGAAGATCGTTAATCATCCATTGTGTAGGACTTGATTTCGGGTGACAATATATATATATATATAAACATGTATAGTCTAGGGTGATAATAACATGTGTTGTTGTGCGATATTAACTCATTTTAGTATACATTTGTGTCCTAGATAGTTGTTCCATGTTTTTCGTGTGTTATTTCTATAGAACACATCGAGAATAATTTCCCATTTAGGTGTCGTCATGTGTATTGTTGTTTTGTTCTTATGTGGTAATCGGGTATCCGGTTTCTCTCTGTTAAGCATGTGATTGGCTTGATTGCTCAACACCAATTGTCTTCTATAGTCCGGGTGTTCTATGCATAAACGAGTAATTTATTTAATTTCCACAATAACTCAGGCTTACTAGACTTAGGGGGGGGGGGGTTATAGTGTGTGCAAAATGTCTAATTATGCATATGAAATGACAGTAATAAGTAAAATGCGTATGGATGTTGACTTGGATCGTTGACTAGTGTCACATAGCCCAAGCCTAACTGAGAACCTATGTGTTCTTGGCCTAAACACCAAGTACTATCGAGAAACGATTTGTTCTCGGTCCCAAATACAGATTATCAATATGTATTTGATAACGTCAGTCTCACTAATATAGTAATATACACCTAACATTCAAGCTGCTTTAAAAGTTACTTTGACCAAAGTGACCAAAAAAAGCGTACCTTCAAAACCGACATGTGTTTTTACCATTTTCTTTTAACAATCTTGATTTCCTGGCACTAGAGGTTGTGGAGTTATTTAGCCAAGTCCAGCGGATCATACATAGAGGTTATAACCCAAAAATCTATGAATTTAGTTCTTTAAAGATTTAGTTGTGTTATCCAAACAGGGTTAGAAACACACGTGTGCCTGTATGCCATTGGTTTCGATGTATTTTCTTTTGAGGATGAAATTAGCCAAATTCATTCATTTATTCAAATTCAATTCATTCAATTTAAATTCAAATATATTTATTGATGAGGAAATTGAATAGTAAAAAGTGGCACAATTGTAATTATGACGGTTTTTAAGGGGTATTTTTTTGTCGTTTTTGCTTCACAATCGCACAATTGTAATTCTAAGGTTTTTGAAGGGGTAGTTTGGTCTTTAGGGTGGTTTCCTTAAAACCTATTTCTTCCCTTTTTAAATCCCCACCCAAAACTCTTATCTCTTTGTTTTTCTCACTCTAGAAACCACCACCACATAGCGGTGTTGGTGGGTTTGTTGTAATGTTTTCCTTAAAGCTCGTCTTTACACTTTTTCCCTCTCTAACTTGTTGAACAGTGAAATGTGATGGGTTTGGAGGGTCATCCGTACGTGCTTTCGGTGGCCTATTGAGACCACCTTAGGTGGTGTCATTTCACTATAATGACCGATGGTGGTGGTGTCATGTTTATTTTTGTTGAACGTGGTCTGAGGCGTTGCCAGTGGCCAATTTAGGCCACCTTTTGTGGCATCTTTACACTATGGTGATGAGTTTTAGTGTTGGTATTTGTTATGTGGTGGTGCTGAGTTGTCACACTTAGTTGGGCACCGCCTGGCCTTGCGTTACCGCCGCCTCATCTCTGATGTTATGGTTGAGTCTGTCACTGCCTCCATCGCATGGCAGTAGTGGTGGGTGGTTGTTTATTGATCAATAGTATGAGGTGGATGGTGATAGTTCTGGATGACAATGGACTCAACGGGCAATTTAGTTTTGGTTGATCATATGTTTTATATTATTTATATATTATATATACTGTAATAGCGAGGGTAATAATGAATAAATACGAAGAGATTGTATTAATATGTGTTTGCTTGATTACAAGGACTGTTAATGAGTATTATAAGGAGAATATTTTCACCAATCTTTCTAACAAAACATAGAGTAGTGTAGTTTGTGTGTTTGCTGTGCGAGAAACCGACCCCTTCCTTCATGGAGTGAAGGGGTATTTATAGTGTGTATAGGTCGGCTCTAGGTCTTGGCAATGATTGACAGCTCATTCGCGCAGGTCCAACAGATGAGGCTGTTGAGGAATTCCTGTTGTTCTTCTCTGATTGGCTGGACATGCTCCCACTCATGTTGCCTGTCCTTGCTGGTCTCAGGAGATCGTGGAGTAGGGAATGGACGCATGTGATTGGCAGATGTTCTTTTCATCCTCTCCACATGTTTGTCTCGTACTAGGTGTCACACGAGGCTATTTAGAGGCTTCCATCGGGTTTTTACTCAATGTTCCCTCATGCACAAGCCCCTACGCGGGAGTTACGTACGCGTGTGTGTACACATATCTCTTCAAGTCCCCCAGTCTATTGTCCTCTGTGTTTCCGCGGTGGGCGATAAACTTCTTGTAGTGTATTTTTTGTTTGTTTGAGTGGATAGCGGTTGATGCGACTATCGACTATAAATACATGCCACTTTTTCTTTGTCATGAGTGCGAAGTGATGTTTTGAGCAGTCCAAACGTCCTTGTCAGTTACCTTTCTCTGAGGAGGCAGTATGATTTTATCTGTCTTTCACGTGGCGCGTCTTTATTGTCTGGGCCTGCGGCTTTCGTACCCGGGTTTAGAGGAGCATTTATTGCCCTTCCTATATAAGCTAGAGGGGCCCCTGATTTTCATCTTTACTTCTCTCCAACTAACTTCTAAATAAACCTTTTATTTTTCGAGAGATAAATTGTTTCCCACATTTGCGGTTTAATGGCTTTTTCCTCGGATATCAATGGTAAGAAGCAATACGAGGTAATCGCAGAATGGACATATGTCGAATTCAATCATTTCTGCAATCATTACGGCATCTTGGCCGCATATGAGCCCGCGATTCCCAGCCGGGGGAGGTTATTACGAAGCCTCCAGCAGGTAAGATAGGCTTGTACCGGGCGTTCTTTACCACCTGTAACTTCTGCGTTCCTGTTACAACCTTCTTTAAAGCGGTTCTCGATCATTATCACTTGCATGTCATCCAAGTGCATTCGGGGGGCACGGGCAAGATTTGTTGGTTTGAGGTCTGCTACAAGGCCTAATGGATTGAGCCGACCATTGAACGGTTTAATGTGTTTTATGTGTTGAAGATTGCTGATAGTTGGTTTTCCATCAACTATCTGTCTGGGGCAGGGGTTGTACAACACTGCCCTACCTATATAGCATATGAGGGGCAGGGGTGGTACAACACTCTCGTGTCTCATCCCACAAAGATGGTTCCTATCGACGAAATTGCTTTAGTGGCCGTCAGGATGAGTCAACATTATGAGAATGAAGGGGAGAGGGAGAACATGTACTGCGTGATGGCGACGTTGGTAAGTCTTGTTCGGTGTATATGGTGTGTGATGATCTACTTTTTCGTCGTTTTTTATTTACATGTTTTGCTTTTGCGCAGTGTGCAACATTTATGCGGTTGGGTTGCATGGGCCTGGTCTGTAGTGACACTTTGAGCCCGTGGCTGAGGGTAAGCAGTTTATTTTGGATGAAACTGCTGACTTATTTGTGAAACCTGTTTTTCTGCCGGAGGCGGTTCGCCAAGTGCACGCCCACCGCTACTTACTTTAGGTTAGTGGTTAATTCTTTCCGCGATTGCATTTACCGTCTATAATGTTGACTTTCGTGCACTTTCTTTCAGGTCCTTCTGATGTTGTTAATGTTGAGGATGTGGGCGAGGGTGATGATAATGACGAAGATGATGAAGGTGATGCTTCCCACATGGAGGGTTTTGTGGAGCCTAACCCTCGCCCCCATGAACGTGGCTCTATGCAGTTGAGTGATGTTTTTGTCTCCACGAGTGAGCTGGCATTCGTGGAGCTAAATATGGATACTTCTGGGCCGCATCTGGATGCGGGCCCTAAGGTGAAACGCAAGGCTCCCCATGAGGATAAATTTTTGGATTTAGACCTTGATGCCTTTGGCCTTACTTCCCCCCTGAAGAAGAAGGTGCGACTGGAAGATAACATGGCTGATGCGTAGCAGGCGATGCTTGGAAAGCGTCCGTCGTGTTTATTTGCTTTACTTTTAGGTTCCTTATTTATAGCGGTCCCCTTTTTCCGTGCGCAGGTAACTTGGTGAAGAGAGGTGATAGGGGTGCCAAGGAGGCACCCGGAATCCGTGGTTCATTAAGCAAATCACCGGTGTACACTAAGTTGGTGACCTTCAAGGAATGCGTGACTGTCGCCGCTGCCCCTCTGCTCACACCGAAGGGTTTGGTGCGCAGGAGACTAAGGCTCCTGCGAAGAATATTATGTTGGCCACCGCTGCCCTGGGGTCATCTTTCGGTGGAGGGGCTTTTACTGTGGAGGGCGACACTCCAGTCGACTCCACCCGACCTCATATCCTGAATTGGGATTTGACTGAGGGGAGTCGGTTACTAACCCCGTTGTGTGTAGTGACTTTCTCGCCGAAGTCGTTCCTCCCGCAGAGACAACATTCGAGGAGTCTCACACATAGATGGATCTGATGACAGAACATGTTAACGCGTAGGCCAATGCCACCTCCACTACATCTGCGATTATACGTGAGTCGGTTAGCTTTCAAGAGGCGAAGGTGGAGCTTGCTGCGGAGAGGTGGCAGTTTGAGGAGATGAAGAAGAAGTTTGAGAAAGAGAGGGAGGCCGGGGTGGCCGCTGTCAGAGCTGCGGCTGAGGAGCACCTGAGGCTCAATGCGAAAGGGCCCGCGAGTCATTGCAGCGTGAGGCTGACGCTTAGTGGCGGCTGGTTGAGGAAGGCCAGTTGGCTCTTGAGGGTGAGCGCGACCAGGTTCGGGAGCTTGTGGGGTCACTGAATAAGAAGGAGTTACAACTTTTGTCTTTGAATGAAAAGTATTCCGAGCTCGACTCTTTGCTTGTTAAAGTGACTGACGAACGGGATGCCCTTGAAGCTTAGGTGGTGGATTTGGGGGCGGACCGAGATCGGCTGCTTGGGGTAGTTGTTCCGCAGGTGTGTTTTTTTGCCTTCCTTTATTTTGCATTGGGCTTATGTTCCCTGTTATCTTATTTCACCCTTTGTTTTGTTTAACGTGGCCTTCCAAGTGAAGAGCGGGCCAACGACTGCGGAAGCCGTTAGTGAGCTTTTGACTGCCGTGAAGTTGGTTGGGCGCAGGGTTGGTTATTTCGCGGGGCACGAGGATGCACTTGCCCAGAAACTTGTGGAGGAGTATCCCATGTATGCGGTTGACTACGATGTTGAGTTCAATAAAATATCCACTGATTATGTCAAATTGAAGCATCCGCTGGTGGATTTCATCGCTAGTTAGGCCGGGGAGCCTTCTACTGCCAAGCTGTGCGCCACCTTTGAGAAGGCTGGGCTATACAAGGTGCCAAGGAAGGTTCCCAACACCAATCCGAAGGCAGATATCAGGTCAGGCAAGCAGATTGTTGATGGGGTTTGATTGGTTGTTGTATTCTGGCCTATGTGCCGCTGCTGTTTGTAATGTTCTGAAAATTGACTTATTTTAATGTAAATATTTGATGTCTTCTGTCTTTTGTTTGTTCTGGTTACTCACCTTGCACATTCTTATGACCTGTTAGCCGCGTCGAACTAGTTTTGTTAGGTTAGGAAACTGTATGTGGGTGCTTGTTGTAGGGTTGTCTTGTGTTGTGCCTTATATGGTTAACCCTTGTGCAAGCTTTCCCTCATGCGATTTGTTTTCGCATTGCATGCACATAACCGTAGTTTTCTTGGTTTTCTGTTTACCTGTCTTTTCGCATGTGAGGGTTTGAAACTGTTCCTATGTTTGTGAGCTGGTTCAGGTTGCATGCCTTGTGCTATTAGACAAACTTTAGATTTAAGCGGATGGTTTGCGTCGCGCGGACCTTGTTTGCATGTTTGCTGAACACCACTGATTGGAGGATGCCTCAAGATCAGCGTTTAAGCACATGCTTGAGTTCTACGTTTATCCTGTATCTTGCCATACATGTTTTGCTTTTGCTTTTGTTTATATCTTACCACACCAACCTCGGTTTTAATTATGTTTGCATCTTGCAATGTAAGCTTGTGTTTATGTCGCGCATGTGTCTTACCACGCAAGCGTTTTTTTTGTTGCGCTTGTATCTTGCCATACAAGCTATTGCTTTGGTTTTACTTGTATCTTTGCCATACAAGTTTTATGTTTGTTTGTTGTATCTTGCTATACGAGCTTATTTGTATTTGCTTGCATTTTACCATATAAGCTATTGTGTTTTTTATTGCGCTTTTATCTTGTGATGCTTTATTTTTTTTGCTTATATCTTGCCGTATAAGCTTTTTCCTTTTTACTACACTTGTAGCTTGTTATACAAGCCCTTTTTGTTGTGACGCTTGCATCTTATCATGCAAGTGTTTTTTCTTGTAGCGCTTGTACCTTACCATGTAAGCGCTCGTTTTTAACTACTATGATAAATTCACATACATAGGGTAGAAACTGATTTCAATTGAACATGGCATAATGCCTTCTTGTAAACACTAAAGCACAGTTGCTGGTAATATAAAGTTGTACTACTGCCTTTTCTTGACTTAATTGCAGCTTGAGTTGTTGGTACGCTTGCCACATTGGATCATTGTGCCGACGTTTTTGATCCATTTGATGGGTGGTGTCCCTGTTCCATCTGGTCCGCGATGGATAGTATTTAACTAGTGTGATAGCTTCCCGGACTTCAGAGCCGTCTCAAACGTTGTTTTCAACTGGAAGCAAGTGTCCGTATCATGACCAATGTCATGGTGATACGCGCAGTAGTCGGCGGGATCTAGGCCCTCCCGCTTTTTGATCACTCTAGGTGCCGGCAGATCGATATTCTCTGTTGCAAGGACTTGGGCGGGAGTCTTGGTGACGGGTGTCCAAGAGTTGCGGCTTTTGCGACCTGATTTTTCATTTGGCTGCGTTGATTTTGGTTCGCTTGCTTTTGCGGTCTTGGTTTCTGTTTGAGGTGTGGATTGTAACGGGCTCCACACTGAGCCCTTGCCGTTCCTTTCGTGCCAATTTTGTTTGTTTTTAGCTGACTGGGCTTACGCGTCAGTGTACTGCGGTGAGTGGATTCTGCTCCAAACGGATAACTCTCTTTTGATGCGCGCATAAAGCTTTGCGGCTGTCATGATTTCATCCCATGTGTTGGGCATGCCTGTCTTTCCCACGATTGTGCAAACGAACTCATCACACTGGACCCCCTGCTTGAACGGGGGCGTTCATGAGCTTAAACACAATTGGCACAATTTGGAGGGCTTCTTTGTTGAACATGGTGATATAGTCTTCAATGGACTCGTTCTCATACCTCCTGAACTATAAGATGTCTGTGGTTTCCCGCTCTATCCAGCGTTGTTGGCTGAAGTGACTGGAGAACATATCCGTAAGATCTTTGATGCCATAGATCTTCCCCTGTTAGTGTTTGCGCAAACATGTGGCACCAGCGTGGTAGAGTACAGCCTGCTACTACCATGCTCGCGGTTTCTAAGCTTCTTAAGTGGTCGCCAGGATCTCCTGACCCGTCGTACTTCCACAAGGTTCTTGGTATTTTTGTTTTGGAGGGCAGCGGTGATAGCGCAATGCCCGGAGTGAACTTCGACTTCTCGCTGAACGTCGGCGGGTATTATGGTTTTGTTAGGTCTTCCTCGGAGGTCGGATTGTACCCATATGCTACAGTGTTGACGTGTGATTTGTTGTTGTCATACTTGAAGTGGCTTTACGATTCATCAGTGTCTTCCTTCTACGTTGGGTCTGTTTGCTTGTGCCTGCTGTTGTGGTATGTCACTCCCTTAGAGTTGATGCGTAGTTCCCCTGTGTGCGGGTGGGATGGGCGTCAGAAATCATGTGAACCCGTGCTGCCTCAATTGGTGATTTCTTGGGGGCCCTTTTCCCGCGCTGCTCGCGAACGATCTCGTTGTAGCATCGCTTCAACGCATCATGCTCTTTGAAGTACCATGCCTCTGGACTGAGTGTCTACGCAACGTCGTTGTCGTTGTCTTGCTGTGCGGTCACGTTTCAGTCGCAAAGTGGAATGAAGTAGTTGAGTGGTGAGTGGTTGCTGACGGTGAGGCAGTGTATGGTGCTTAAGTTTGTTTCTCGTTACCCCCCTGTGGGCTCTCCTGCGTGACGGGATTGAGTTGTTTGGTCACCGTGGTAGAGGTGTCCCTAGGGAAGGTTGGCAAAGGGGTGCTCATGGTTTTGTTTTGTTTTGAGAGAGATTTGAGGTGTTTTGCTGTTCTAGTAATTGCTCATGTCCCACGGATGACGCCAATGAAGAAATACCGACCTAATAACACACAATAGACTGTAATAACGATGGTAAGAATGAATAAATATGAAGAGATTGTATTAATATGTGTTTGCTCGATTACAAGGACTATTAATGAGCACTGTTGTAAAACAAGGCATCGAAGGCCGAGTACACCCCGAGTAATCGCTACAAGGTAGGTTACCGAGGCCCAAGTACTCTACGCCTAGGCCGAGTACACCCCGAGTACTCTCTGACTCGGCCGAGAACTCCCCGAGTACTCCCGACTCCGACTAGGGAGCGCCTAGCGACTTTTGCAACAGTGTTAATGAGTATTACAAGGAGAATATTTCCACCAATCTTTCTAACAAAACATAGAGTATTGTAGTATGTGTATTTGCTATGCGAGAAGCCGACCCCTTCCTTCATGGAGTGAAGGGGTATTTATATTGTGTATGTGTCGGCTCTAGGTCTTTGCGTTGATTGACAGCTCATTCGCGCGGGTCCCGCAGGTGAGGCTGCTGAGGAATTCTCGTTGTTTCTTCTCTGATTGGCTGAGGAATTCTCCTGTTTGTCGTTGATGCTGGCTGGAGATCGTGGAGCAGAGAATGAACGCCTGTGTTTGTCATTGCTCCCACTAAATGTTCCTTATGCATAAGTCCCTACGCGGGAGTTGCACACTCACGTATGTACACATATCTCTTCAAAGGTTTTATTTTTGACCTAATCTCTGAAGCTAATAATTTTTTTTATAATAACGTACTTGGTATTGTCTATTGGTCTCTATTACGTGCAAAGGTGTTAACACTCTACCTTTCATCCCTTTATTTTAGACTTATTGTAATAACAAAGGGAACAATACATAATTACATGTATAGAAACCATGTAACATAATATAAATGGCTTATTTTTAGTTTGGTCCTGACACGGATACGGGAACAATCTGTAAGGGGTGTATAGGTAGTGTAGATATCCGAGTAAATTCTCTCATATCAATATCATGGGGTTTTATATCATTGGGAAGCTTCCAATCGTAATGAAGCAACAAATTAGCAATGGCATATTCAACAGTAGCCAGGCCAAAGTTCACACCGGGGCACATTCTCCTGCCAGCTCCGAATGGAAGGTACTCGAAGTTAGCACCTGAATAAGTAATCGAACTGTTTTCAAATCTCTCCGGAATGAAGCAGTCAGGATTTTCCCAACAGTTAGGATCTGTTGCACATGCCCAAGCATTTATAAGTACTGTTGTCTTTGCTGGAATATCATATCCATTGACAACACAATCCTTTAGGTTCAATCTAGGAAGCAAAATTGGCACACAATGTAACCTCATTGTTTCCTTTATTACCAACTTCATGTAATGCATACTTTGTATGTTGGCTTCTGTGATTTTATTTCCCTTCACCACTGTTCTCACTTCGGATTGTGCTTTCTTCATTATCTTTGGGTTCCTCATCATTTCACAAAATGCCCATTCAATTGTCATTGAAGAAGAACTTGTCCCAGCTGTTAACATTTCCTAAATGAAATATAAAATAATTATATAAAGATATAAAGTTTATGTTGGAATTTTCTTTATATTTACAGGTGCTCTAGAAAATTAAGTGTTTATAAGAAGTTTTTAAAACATGGTTGGTTTTTAAGCACTTTGCTAGTAAGGGTACGTAGCAAATTTAACAACTTCGTTTATAAATGGAACGAAATCAACAAATTTTGAATTACATATAGTGTTATTTTTTAAGGCAAAATGGATTTTAATAATCCAACTTTTTCACCTTTTGCAATTGGGCAATAACAATTCCAACCGAGAAGATTATTGTCATCAGTCCCACCCTTTGTATACTATTTTTTCTTAGTTGACCCACGTTAAAAAAACTTAATACCGTTAGTTTTTTGCTAACAAGGATAGTTTTTGATGACGTGACAAAAATAGTTTGTTTTGTTTTTGTGCTGACGTGGATTATTGCATAGACATAAAAAAAAAATTTTTGTCATGTCGTATGTTCACATGTCAGAAAAAACAAACTAGGTTATGTTTTTTTAAGAGGCTCCGCTGAGAATAAAAAATGGTACGAAATATGTGACTGATTGCAAGAATTTATCAGTTAACCAGAATAAGTGGGATTATTGAGATTATTTTGCCTTTTTATAATAACTTCCGGCTTTGTAAAAAAAATCTAAATATTCACTTTGTCTTGCTTCATTTTCTTGAACATTTGGAAAACAATATTTGTTGAACACGAAGTTGAGTTAAAAATAACCTTTTTAGCATTTATAAGATAGCACATACTTCTTTTTTGAAAGAACACGGTTCTTAGTAATATTTATAAATGGATTTTCCGGTTGTGTAGTCGTTTGCTTAATTTTTAACAGAAATGTTAGATAAAAATGTCAAATACAAGTTAACGAAACAACACGGTAGCGAATTGTATAGTATCTAAACCTTTTCAATACGTTTTGGAAACTTGTATCAACTTTCTAGACCCCCTACAATTCTAAATAACTTGTTTAAGTTACGTGAATTAATAGAACTTACAAGAATGATTGCTTTGATATTGTCATCTGTGATGGTGAACTCGAGATCACCCGTGTCTTTGACCCTTAATAGAACATCAACCAGATCTTCATGATCCGCGCTGCTACGTGGTCTACTTCTGTGCTCTTCCAAGAGTTTTTGCATAATTATATCAAGCTCCTTATGCCTCTTCAACCATTGAGCTTTCTTCCCAGTAATAACATTGAGGAAATTTAAACGAGGGTAATAATTGAACAAATTAAAAGCACTAAATGTTTTCAACATGTAAAATGCTGAATCCACTAGGTACTGTCTATCTTTGCATACATCTCCTAACGTAGCTCTGCTAACAATGTTATTGACCAATTCTACGGTCATCTCCCTAAAGTTTATAGGAGTTCCGCAACAAGAGTCAAGAAACTTCAACACACGAGTAAGCTCAGTTTCTCGAATATAGGAAAATGATTTGACTTTTAACGTGCTAAAGAGTTCTAAAGTAGCAATTTTCTTCATCTCTCTCAAGTAACTCCCATAATTCGCCCATCCAATGCTTGTAGCTTTATAAAAAAATATTTGAGGTGTTGTCGCCGCGGGTCTATTGGCAAAGCAGAGATCCTGGATTTTCAAGATCTCCTGGGCTAATTTTGGTGTGGATATGACGACGGTAGACACTTGCCCAAGTTGTAAATGCATGATGGGACCATATTTTCGAGCTAAGTTTCTAAGAATATTTCGATGTGGTGTTTGTTTTTCAAGTTGGTGTATGTTTCCGATAATAGGGAGTTTTGGTGGTCCTGGTGGCATGTTTTTTTTGGGTCTTGCCAGTTAATAGTGCCCAACAAGTGACGAGCCCTAGTAAAGAAACAACTATGGATAAGATGGTGGAAGGCTCCATAACTTTAGGTTTTAGTTATTGTATACTTGTAAACATTGAAAGATCCTACTATAAATAGGGGAAATTAAAAAAACTAATATGCTCTGATTGGCTACATTTGGATTAGGGATGTATAAATGGATTGGCGCTCGCCGATTGCTTGGGATTTGCTCGGGAAATGCTCGCTCAATTTTCCGCTCGGTTGTAAACGAACCGATCGGCTTGGTTCAGTTTGTAAACAAGCCAAACACGAGCAAAGGTCCTCTCGGCTGGGTTCGGCTCAATATAATTTTTATAAATTTATTATATTTATATATACACACACATTAATTACAATTATATTTATAGTTTTATACATACCACTCTATTGGGTTTGGCTCCATATATGCATATATAGAATTATATTTATAGTTACTAGCCCGGTCAACACAGTGATAACTTAACATTAAGTTTAATTGTAAAACTCTAAGTCGTGAAAAGACATGCTTGACTTCATATTCCCATTAGTTGTCCGCCATCAATCGTCTCCCGCTATCAACATACGCCACAATGCGACAATCGTTCTCTGTAGTATGCTTATCGACTTACTCACCTCAACTTGTCCTCCTCGGGCGGTCGAACCCCTGTCATCACTAGGTAACGAGAACATTAAAGGAAACATTTCAAATTTATGGTTATCCGAAAAACTCGCCGCTCGCTTGGTGCTAGCTCGAAAGAATCCTCCCTCGAAAAATGCTTTATTGGTTTCTAGCTCAGTTGTAAATGAGCAGATCGGCTCGGTTCAATTTGTAAATGAGCCAAGCAAAAGCAAAGTTCCGCTCAGTTTGAGTCGACTCGTAAATAACCCTAATTTGGACCAATTTTGAGTTTTTCTAGGATGCCATCAATATAATAAATAGGTAGTCCCCACGTACCTAGAAAAGTCAGTATTGTCATCTTTCAATCAATATTAAATTAAATAAAATAGTACATATACTAAATGGACATTCAATTCAAATTAAATATTACATACTAATAAGATAGTACCCATACAAATATACTAAAGAGTGGTTATAATAAAACACTCTGATTCTATTTCCACCCCCTAAAGCGCCGCGCTATGGCCAAATCGAGGAGTTTGACTTTCTTTTTAACGAACGTCAGTACAAGGTGCAGGAAAAGCTGAAAATTAAGATCTGAAGACTCTTGCTATGGCCAAAGCGAGGCGCTTTGGATCAGGGGTTTATTTTGGGTTTTTTTTTGTGTTTTAAGTGATTTTTTTAATTTTTTTTAATATAATTATTCTAAAAAAATAAAAAATTTAAAAAACAAAGTAATAACCACCAACTTGCATCGACTTGAGATATGAGTTTTATTAACTTAAATCTCTCTAATACATGGTATCCACTAACCTTAGCGACAACGAGATCCATAATTCGAACAAGGAGGGAAACATTCTTCCATTATTGTTTTCATAAAAAATGGAAAAAGCAACCCATACAGAGTTCGTTGTACTTGTTGCGAAAAGAAATCAACAGTCGGATCGGTGCTAACAAATGGATGAATATTAGATGATTTTGTTTACCTTCCCATTGATTTCATGTATGTTCTTTTGACAAACGTCTGGCTGACCTGAAGTTACTGATTTCTCTATGAAGGAATCCAGACATGTTTTATATGTTGTTTCAGGTTGCCTGCATCGTTGAAAGATATCTCTCCGACAACAACTTCCTCTGTACCCGATCACAATGTCTAACAACTGAATTTTACTTGCTTGCATGAACAATTGTTTTACTAATTTCCGATTCTTGATAGTTTGATTATACTCGTGTTCAGCCTTTAAATCAACAATCAGGTTTTATATGTTGTTTCAGGTTGCCTTCATCGTTGACAGATATCTCTCCGACAACAACTTCCTCCATACCCGATCACAATGTCCAACAACTGAATTTTACTTGCTTAAATGAACAGTTGTTTTACTAATTTCCGATTTTTGATAGTTTGATTATACTCGTGTTCAGCCTTTATATCAACAGTAGGATCGGCTCTAACAAACGGATGAAAACTAGACGATTTTGTTAACCTTCCCATTGATTTCAAGTATGTTCTTTTGACAAACGTTTGGCTGGCCTGAAGTTCCTTTGCAACCTAGTTCCTTTGAATTATAAAGAACATTAAAGAAGCACTTGTGCTATTTCTTTTCAAACCCTTCCATCATATACCTAACACACAACAAATAATTCACCATTCTATACATACAACACACACCTTCAAACCATTCCTCCTAAAGCAGATTGATGATAGTCGTTTTCGGCATTGTAAAGCGATCGTTACTGTTCCTAATGTTTATCCTCGTCATTCATCCATCACTATTCAGACACATTATGAAAACCCACACCACCATGATCTACCTTTATCATCTCTAAGAATCACTTCTCTTGTTCTTCAGTCATTTTGTATTGAAAAATCCATCAGAAAATAAATGCATGCACCATGACCATAGGTAAATGAGTAATTGGTCGTCAGTGGTTTTCTGAAAACCACAAGTTTGAAGTCGGTCACTATTCATATATAAAGAACATTAAATACGGACATGTGCTATTTCTTTCAATTATAGTGACCGACAACTTCGTGGCATATTTTACCAATGTTCTTCTCCATAACTTTTGCACTTCTGTTCATCTTCTTCTTCTACTTTCTTTCTCTTGATCTTCAAACTTGCTTTGGGAGCTCTGATATTCTTCCTATTATTTTGTTTATCACAACTGAAAGCTCTGATCATTGGTCGCATGATTGTGTTTATGTTCTTTTATTAACATTTTAGACTAACTGAGATTTCTTTCCGCAACCAGTACAACAAACTCTATAGAAACCAATTCCCCTTTTACACTTGTTTAACTATTATAGCAACTTCCATAGGAATTCTGCATGAAGGAATCCAGACAGGTTTTATTATAATCGTGTTCGGTCTTTAAACTTCATTTGCCTTGGTATGCATAACTTGCGCAGGCTTGAGATATGAGTTTGATTAGCTTAAATCTCTCTGATCCATGGTGTCCACTAACTGTAGCGACAACGAGATCCATAATTCAAACAAGGAGCTAAATGATATCCGAATATTAGACGTTAGGGTTTGATAAACATAAAACTTATTATTAAAATGCAAAACAAAACACATTTGGAACCCTAAATCGTAACGTGATATAAAGAGAGGCCTCTTAGGAGTGTCGTGGAGGAAGATCGTCGGTTTTCTCTAGCCGATGATGGCGCAAAGGTTAGCGGAAGTTGAAATTTTGAATGATGTTCGTCAGTTTGCTCTCTTTATGGATGATACTGTTTTTGTTTTTTATGCCGAAAACAACTATCATCAATCTGTACAAACCAATTATGGCGTTAGAGCTACAGAAGCAACCTTGTGGTCTCTCAACAGGAGTGATATACCCGGGAGACGAATGTTGCAACGTGAGTTCGACCAAGATGACACGTGAAGCTTTAGACTCCAAGCGTATCCCTTGATTGCCAACTCACTTCTCGTAGAACATAGGCCTCTACAAAGTTTGATCAATTCGCCTTTTTCACTTATTTAATGAAATTTAACGTGCATACTGCATTCGAAGATCAAGGTCTTCACATTTTAGTAACATTTCAGACTAACTGAGATTCGAGAACAATCACATTCTCTCTCAAACCTTTCTAAAAGTAGAAAAAACTAGATCAACAACAGTAACAACTAACAAAGATTGTAGAACAAAAGAAGAAATTGTTCCTCTCGGTTACTAAGCATGTCAAGAAATGATAATTTTCAAATATTGCAGATCAAGGTCTTCATTATTACTTTGGGAAGAGAGCAAGGACTGGTCACATTAGTACGTTAGGTCAAAGATGTAATCAATGATAATAATTCACCTCACTTAACGATTATTTACGCATTGTATGTGTCACAACCCGACCCAAGGAGGCCTGGACGAAATTACAGATTGATAAACCATTCACGCAAATGCAAGCAACAGCGGAAGCGGCATAAAAATAGCCAATTTTATTAATACGATTTACACATTTTATTTACATAACACAATTTCACCAAAGATTTTCTAGTCTCTAATCATACTTGCTCGGGTGGTTTCTATGGTTTCTCTATCGTCTTCTGGTTCGTCCACCGATTGTGACTCCAAGTTGCAATCACACGCTCTTCATACCTCCACAGCCGGTATATGAACACATGCTTAAAATGGTTTTGTCAACAATAATGTTGGTGAGTTCGTGTGTTTGGTTACATCGGCCCCTAAAATTAGTTTATCAAAACGGTTTCAGTTTTATCATTTCAAAAACAACTTTATGAGTTCTCACAGCTCAAGTCATGGTTATGATGTTACAATTATATATGCAGGCCACTCAACCCTTAGCACCTAGCGTCATTCCTAACCATGCCTAGATGTAACACCAATTTTATGCCTATTCTTGTCATAACTTCTCAACCTATGCCCTGCCACATAGGTTCCCGATGGCAAAATATATGCTGCAACTCAGTGGGGATTTCCGGGTCAGGCCGTACCACTGTGCATGGGGGTTTCCCCAAGTAGTACTAACAATATACTAAGTCGGCTCACCTAGAGTTACTGAGTGCCTAGTTTAGTATGCATCAAAAGCATTAAAGCAAGCAGGTAATCACGCTCTGTATAACTAACACCCATATTAAAAAAAACAACTCGAAGCATGTATTCACCCCAAAACAGATTAAAAGTAAAAAAGAGGGGAGTTCACGAAACTCACATGGTTGCATAGCTCAAAATATAAAACCGGATGCTCAGTATCGGATACTGACACTCTCCTGGTTGGGCCATATGTTGACACACATGTTATTATTATTAGTCTTTGGTTTAATTCGTAACGGTTACGCATGGGGACGAGCTTGAGTATATGGTTTATATTATTTATTTTCCTTTCATCTTATTTATCCAAAGTTTATGTCTGAATCTTAGTTTTCGATTCCATATCCTAAGTGTTAGCAGTTCAAGTTAATGTCAAGGATCCGAGGCATTAGTCATAATGTTTTCAAGACTCTATGCGTCAAGTATTCAAGTCCAAGTATCCAATCCAGTCGTAGGCGTCTATATCTCATTCTTTCATTTCAAGTCTAAGGTGTCCAATGTCCAAAGTTTGTGTATCACATTTCTAATTCTATCAAGTTCGTGTCTTAGATCCATATGTCCAAATGTTACAAACTAATATCCGTTCAAATATATATAACGTGATAAATAATATATATGTTAGCTCAATCTAATTAGTGTCTTAAGTTCTTAATGTCCAATGCGTCGAGTCTGAGGTCTCTAATATTAATAGTTCGCCTCTAGTCCATTTGTCCGAGTCTTAAGTCCCATTGTTTTGTTCAAGGCGAGTGTCCAAGTTATCCAATCTAAATGCCCAAGTTATATGATTCTCATATGACTAGTCCGCAAATTAACTAATGTCCATACAACTATTCCAACCATCCAAGCTATTAGTTTAATGTCCAACTCCAAACATCAAGTTCAAGGTATAAGCTAAAGTCTGTCTAACTCATGGTTTCGGTCCATGTCCATACGAGCTCGTCAAGTTCCCACACGCAATACATATTATATTAATATTAATATTCATAATTAATGTGTTTATTATAGGTTCGTATATACCTCACGTTTGGTCTCGGTTCGTGTCGGTCAGAACTGACCCGGTTTACTTTTTCGAAGGTTGACCACTGTTGTTGACCGAACTTGACTTCTGTTGACTGGTCAGCTTCTGTTGACCTTTGGTTTGACCCGTCTTCTAAATCCAAACCCTGCATCTAATCTACTAATCACCATCGAGTCCGCCACCGTTTAACCCCGGGGCCGAACCGAACCACCATCGACATCCCACCTTCAACAACCACCAGCTCCTCCGTAGCTCCACCATACATCACTATAACCATCACCGAAAACCCAGTACTCGACCACCACCACTGTGAACCATGATTAACCATCATCGACCATCATTTTCCACCGATTAATAGAGAATAGATATGGGTTTGTGGGTTTTTACCTCTGTGGTCAGATCTAGACCTGATTAGAACCTCACCCGAACCACCACCGTCGCTTGGACCGTCTTCTTCTTCCTTTTCAGCCGACCCGATCGGTGGTTCCTTCTCCTTTGCCTTTCTCTTTCTTTTTCCCTCTGTTTCATCCTTCTTCGATATCTCTCTCTCAGTTTCTTTCTCTCTCTAGGCATCTCTCTCTGTCTAATCTTAAGGGATGGAGTGATGGTGGCGTGGATGTTGTTTGGGAACCGGCAGCCGGAGCTCCGCCGCTGACGGCGGTCGGAACCTCACCGATTCCCCTCTCCTCCTCTCAACTCTTCTGCTTCTCTCTCTCACTCATCAGAATCTGTTTTTGTGTGTTGTGTGTATATGTTTTTATAAAATAAATGAGATATGTGTCAAAAAGAGCGGAGGACAAGTGTCCTTCTCTTGATGACTCACCCGATTTTGATCGGGTCCGGGTTCGGGTTCGTTTCGCGTATCAGCTTGGTGTCGTAACGTATCTTACAATAGTATCATTTATACTAATTGGTTCGGTTTTTAGTTTCACATATAATCGACTCGGTTATTAATTATTTTGGTTAACTATTTCTTGTAAAATAATAATATAAACGTGAAAAATTTTTGGTGGTCTGTGCCAGGTTATTACATTCTCCCCCCTTAAAAGAACTTCGTCAGTGAAATTATCGTTGCGGTAATATCTCAAAGTTTATTCGGTAGTTGGTAATCATTTGCAAAGGCAGACGGTTATGACATGGAAATCCTGGAAGCAGGATCTGCAAATTCCTCGATCCTTGATTGTTTGAGTGGTTTGAAAATGATCCTATTTATTTCCTTATCAATTGGTGAAAACCAATCCCTGCAGAAGGATGAAATAAATTCGCATTGACGAGTAAGGAAGTTCTGTCTTTATTCTTTCCAAGTTGCTCGTCACTTGGGCTTTCGTAAAGAAGTACTTTATATAGAGTAGTCTCCTTGTCGTTCACAATAGAGGCCCAAAAATGGTTTTGGTGCTCTTGTTTCCTACAAGCGAGTTTTCCGAATAGCTTTTTAGGGGACCTCAGTGTCTGTCATCAGTGACCTCATTGTCAATCACTATACGGTATCTTCCGGCTTTGGCCAGTGAGTTTCACCGGAAAAAAATGGAATGATCAAATCTCTTCCTTGCTTTCACATTAATCCCACCGTCTTTACTAGTTCAAAATCCATTGTTCGTCGAAAATATCATGAATAGATATCCTTGGTTTGAAAATCGGACTAGGGTTAATTCTTGGTTAGACTTCCAATCTCGTTTTGACGTACCATCGATGTTTATATATAGGGTGTACAGCAGCTAACCCACCACACTTCTAATACTTCAAAAATGTTCTAGAAATCCTTACCATAAACCCTCGTGGAATTTTATGTCACCATAACGTAACTGTAAATTCACGATCACACAACCGCCAATTTACTTAACATTAGGGTGATAGGTATGACTTTATTAATAGGTTTGGAATGAAACTTAACATTTTGGTTCGCAATCAGGAAGGCTCAATATAGAATCGAGACGGTTATCTAATTAACTAAGATTTTCTTGGCGTTCACATATGCTTTAGAAGTTTGCACAATCCGAAAGGGACTTAAATTTCTAAAGGACAATAAATAGGTACGAATGTTTTGTACTCAAGTGTCACAAAAACGGTCTAGATCATGATGTCTAAGAGCTTTTGACGATAAAACAAGGAACTCATCAAGTTTCTGAACGGAATCGAGTAAGTCTATTTACAAGATTCATTGTATTAACGAGGAATTTCTCAAAAATATCTTACGGAAATGAGGAAAAATCGCTTGATAAGTTCAACTCTACTATCCATCGGATGAGAATATCATGGTTAAGGAACCAAAAGTACACAAGGTAAGGCGTACTCTTAACTTGTCGGTCACACACCGATATGATTCATACAAGTTTTTGTGTTCAGAAGGTATTAATTTAACTTCTTGTAGTTATGATTTTTAATAAAATATCCCCGAAATGCCCTTGCGCCTGTGGATTCAGATTATGTTCGCGACCATAATCACTTCCTCGCCTCACTTAAGCATCCAAGTCCATTTCCATTAAAAATCACAACACTTAATCTTATGTTTTCGTTGGTTATTTCGCAAGTTTGTTCATGTCTTTCAAGTATAGTTTTATCACTTAACACTTTATCCCTATGTGTTCAGTACCCAAGGTCAACTCGTTCGGTATCCTCTGATTGCAACTACGGTTTATCCGTCAGGTTTCGGTTCTCCAAACCGAAATGAATTTTGTGGTTTCACAAGTCACGATCCTAAGGTTCGCGGTTAAAGCCTAGTGGAATCATACTCGCCGCGTTGTTTGCTCTGATACCAATCTGTCACAACCCGACCCGAGGAGGCCTGGACGAAATTACAGATTAATACAACATTCACGCAAATGCAAGCAACAGCGGAAGCAACATAAAAATAACTAATTTTATTAATATGATTTACACATTTTGTTTACATAATACAATTTCACCAAAGATTATCTAGTCTCTAATCTTTCAAGCTCAGGTGGTTTCTATGGTTTCTCAATCGTCTTCTGGTTCATCCACTGGTTGTGACTCCGAGTTGCAATCACACGCTCTTCATACCTCTAGAGCCGGTACCTGAACACATGCTTAAAATGGTTTTGTCAACAATAATGTTGGTGAGTTCGTGTGTTTGGTTACATAGGCGCCCAAAATTAGTTTATCAAAACGGTTTCAGTTTTATCATTTCAAAAACAAGTTTACGAGTTCTCACAACTCAAGTCATGGTTATGGTGTTACAATTATACAAGCAGGCCACTCAACCCTTAGCACCTAGCGTCATGCCTAACCATGCTTAGATGTAACAACAAGTCTATGCCCATTATTGTCATAACTTCTCAACCTATGCCCTGCCACATAGGTTCCTCATGGCAAAATATATGCCGTAACTCAGTGGGAGTTTCCGGGTCAGGCCGGACCACTGTGCGTGGGGTTTTCCCCGAGTAGTACTAACAATATATTAAGTCTGCTCACCTAGAGTTACTGAGTGCCTATTTTAGTATGCATCAAAAGCAAGTTGGTAATCACGCTCTATATAACTAACACCCATAATGGACAGTACAACTGGAAGCATGTATTCACCCCAAAACAAATTAAAAGTAAAAACGAGGGGAGCTCATGAAACTCACTTGGTTGCATAGCTCAAAATATAAAACCGGATGCTCAGTATCGGATATTGACACTCTCCTGGTCGGGCCCTATGTCGACACACATGTTATTATTATTAGTCTTTGGTTTCATTCGTAACGATTACGCGTGAGGACGAGCTCGAGTGTATGGTTTATAATATTTATATTTCCTTTCATCTTATTTATCCAAAGTTTATGTCCGAATCTTAGTTTTCGAATCCATATCCTAAGTGTTAAGAGTTCAAGTTAATGTCAAGGGTCCGAGGCATTAGTCATACTGTTTACAAGACTCTATGCGTCAATTGTTTAAGTCCAAGTATCCATTCAAGTCGTAAGCGTCTATGTCTCCCTCTCATTTCAAGTCTTTGGTGTCCAATGTCCGAAGTTTTCATATCACATTTCTAATTCTATCAAGTTCGTGTCTTAGATCCAATGTCCAAATGTTACAAACTAATATCCGTTCTAATATATATATATATATATATATATATATATATATATATAAGTTGATAAATAATATATGTTAGTTCAATCTAATTAGTATCTTAAGTTCTTAATTTCCAATGCGTCGAGTCTAAGGTCTCTAATATTAATAGTTCGCCTCTAGTCCATTTATCCGAGTCTTAAGTCCCATTATTGTGTTCAAGGCGCGTGTCCAAGTTATCCAATCCTAATGCCCAAGTTATATGATTCTCATATGACTAGTCCGCAAATTAACTAATTTCCATACAACTATTCGAACCATCCAAGCTATTAGTTTAATGTCCAACTCCAAACATCAAGTTCAAGGTATACGCTAAAGTGCGTCTAACTCATGGTTTGGGTACATGTCCATACGAGCTCGTCAAGTTCCCACACGCAATACATATTATATTAATATTCATAATTAATGTGTTTATTATAGGTTTCGGTTATACCTCACGTTTGGTCTCGGTTCGTGTCGGTCAGAACTGACCCGGTTGACTTTCTCGAAGGTTGACCACTGTTGTTGACCGAGCTTGACTTCTGTTGACTGGTCAGCTTCTGTGGACCTTGGTTTGACCCGTCTTCTAAATCCGAACCTTGTATCTAATCAACTAATCACCACCGAGTCCGCCACCGTTTAACCCGGACCCGAACCAAACTGTTACGAACAAAATGGTAATCAAGAGAAGAGCTAGAGAATTAGGAAGAAACACAAGAGAGGAGAGGGATAACCCAAATCAATAGCTACTTTATTCATACTCATTACATGTATTTATACACCATACACATATTAACTACCTAACTATTAGACAATTACATTCTAATCCCTATACTATTTGATACATATCATTACTCCCCCCTTAAAAGACTTTTGTCCTCAAAAGTCAGATTCTAAAAAAAAATTCTACTCAAACTAGCAAAAGCAACTGAAGAAGAAAAAAAAATGTGCTTCATCAACACATGTAACTTCAGATTTGGTAGTCCTCATATGTGTGATCATTATGGTTAGAAAATTGAATTCTTTAATGTGACCATTGTTTCCATTATTATACTTTGTAAGCCTTAACATGGAAGGCTGCATCATATCATGAGATCCTTGAAAGTTGAGCATTAGTTTTAGGAACATGATGTAGAATTCGAATACCATAATGGATTTCATAGGCCCATTTAATGCTTTCCCATTTAATCCTTTTCCAAGTACATAACAACCATGAAAATCCAAATAGTAATTGCCTAAACAGCAAGATGCTCTTAAAACTAATTGTGACCCACTCACCCACCATAACTTGGATTTCCATTTATGCCACACATACAACTTTGCCTTCAACTTGAGGAGATTTTTGTGTGAAATATCAGTAGAAATTCTTGGTTCTTCATTTATCATCTCCAAATGAACCATTTCAAGTTTGATGCTGATATATAAATCACAGAAAGAAACCAAAGAAGCGGATTCATTCCTTATTTTTGTCTTATTAATTTAATCGCTCTAGCTCATATGCTACGTCTTTTCTTGCAATATCACTTGATTCCATAGCACCAATTAATCCAACATCCCAAACCTTGTTATTGCTCAATTTCTTAATAACAATTTTAGACCCCACAGTCTCATCATTTCCACATTCCATGTTATTAACCCAACCCATGTCTATCCAATTTAATTTTTTCTTTCTCTTTTCCCAAAATTGAATTCACTTGTCAAACCAAAAATTCTAACATACTCACCAACTTTGACATGGTAGTCTAATAGAAGATTCATTTGCACGTTCCCGCAAGTTTTTCCAATACTTCATTTTCACTTTAACTTTTCTTGATCCAACTTTATTGTACTAGATAGAATCTCATGAACCGAGTCTTTCTTCATTGTCTTTTGATCATTTTCAATTGTGTCCTTGCAAAGATTATTACAAAAAGGAACATATCCAATGATGATGTCTTTTTCATGGACTTCATCATCACCAAGATTAATATAACCCAGATCTTCTTTATGGTTTCCTTTTTGCTCTTTGAATCATCATTATCACATGAATCTTGATCATTTTCATTTTCATTTTCATGAATAATGGGTTTCCTGGATATCATTCCTCCTCTTTTGAGGCATTTCCTCAAACACATGGTGGGCAGATTCCATTTTTGTGACTTGAGAAGAATAAGATGATTCAAGAACTTGTTCATTATCACAAGGGATATGAAGACTACTAGTTAGGTGTGGGTGAACATACATTCCTCAAAATCTGATGATCCTTCTTTGATTGACCCATGAACATAAACCCCATTAAGAATCTTTTCTTGTAATCTAGCCACATACATCGCTATTTCTAAACTTAAACCACTTCTCAAATTGTGATATGCCCATAAGCATATTACCAATTCTTGGTTTAAGACCGAAAATGAAACAATACACCCATAATCTTCAGAAATTTCATCCGAAATTCCCTGACCTTAATAAGCAAAAATTGGAATTCCCCACAATATTCATCAACTGTATCTCTTGGCTCAGAGACC